>JARQZK010000801.1:225000-367500 GCA_030704885.1 Cynegetis impunctata | reverse complement strand
GGAAATTCTCAAATTGCCAAAAATGCGAGTTTATGAAGTAGCAACATTTTATACCATGTTCATGAGGTAAAAACTTCACGCCTGAGAAAATATTCAAACTTAAGATATTTTCATTTAGGAAACCAACAGGTAAATACCATATTCAAATATGCACGACAACGCCCTGCTGGCTAAGAGGATCTGATGAAGTTCTAGAAACTTGTACAAAAAATTTGGGCATTGGCGTTGGGGAAACTACCAAGGACATGAAGTTCACTATTTCTGAGGTTGAATGTTTGGGTGCTTGTGTTAATGCTCCAATGATGCAAGTTAATGATGATTACTATGTGAGTACCTATACTCAATCGGTACAGAATAGAAAAACAATGTAGTTTCAATTTAACTTCATTGTTTTTCAAATTATCATTGTTTAAAAATGACTCTTTCAGGAAGATTTGAAGGTGGAAGATACTATTGAAATATTGAATGATCTTAAAGCCGATAAAAAACCGAAAGCAGGACCAAGGTAATAAAATCAAAATACATTGCGAACCAATATAATTTCATCAAATAAAATGCGTTAAATTAACATTAATTCGCTTTTCTAGGAGTGGCAGATTTGCCGCTGAACCTCTTGGTGAACCAACATCTCTGAAGGGAGATCCACCAGGTCCTGGATTTGGTGTTCGAGCTGATTTGTAGTTAATAAGAAGTACTGGAGCAATATGATATTTCATAAATGTGATCTATTAGGCTTTTGCTAATTCATTTATCTTTATCCTTTCTTTATTTCAGTTTTTCATCTCTTGTTAAACTTAGACTTGCTACAAAGTTTATGTTTATAACACAGTATTCACGAAAAACTTATATAAAAATACAAAGTTATCAATCTATTGATGTTTTAACTTGTATCGACGAAATCAAGACTTCATAGAGTTATGATTTCCATTATTTGCTACTTTCGAAAGTATTAGTCTAAGAGCCAACTTAAATCTGACAACACATATTTTACGGTAGCTGAAGTTTTGTCCAGCGAGACTGCTATACATACTAAACAAGCAATGGGTACTAGCTAAGCCCGGTCGTGGTAGGTTTAGGGTCCCTCAGGTGGGACAGGTATGAAAATTAGGTAAATTTTTAAAGTATTTTATGGCGACTGCCATTTTAATATGTCATCATATACCTCCACTAGAACTGAAAAATAGCAATGGCTGCCGATTTTAGCGGTTGTAAACTCACGGCAGACACTTTTGAAAATTCGAAAAAAAATTTTTAGAGTATTTTACGGCTACTGCCATTTTAACATGTCATCATATACCTCCACTCGAACTGAAAAATAACAATGGCTGCCGATTTTGACGGTTGTAAATTCACGGCAGACACCTTTGAAAATTCAAAAAAAAAATTTTTAAAATTATTTTACGGCTACTGCCATTTTAATATGTCATCATATACCTCCACTTGAACTGAAAAATAACAATGGCTGCCGATTTTAGCGGTTGTAAACTCACGGCAGACACCTTTGAAATTCGAAAAAAAATTTTTTAAAGTATTTTCCGACTTCTGAAATTTATATAGGTTATTTATCAAACCATTTTGAGCTTATATTGAAAATGGCTGCCATTTTTTCCGGTTGTAAATATCCGGCTGACAGCGAAACCTTACCTGCGGCCCGTGCATATTTCTAACTTTTACATTCGTAGAATCTATATAACATTGAAATTAAGAGGCCTAGGTAGACCAGCGGTAAAGTGTACCCGCCTTGTACCGTTTGTAAACCGAGGATTGTGGGTTCGAGTCCTACCTTGCTCTTGGGTGTTGTGTATGTCCGGAATTTAGTGGTTATATATGATTAATAATGGTAATAAGTAATAGATCGAATATGAATAAAAGATTAGTATTGTTCAAAACGATTGTTTTGCCACATATTGGCTATTGTACATCTCTTTTATTCAATCTTCAGAAAGCATCTATCGGAGAATAATTTTGAAATGTAAAAAGAGAACACCCGTTAAGTTAATGTTAGAAATATTGAATTTAATGAGCGTAAAACAGAGGATAACCTTCAGGACATTCGAATATATTTATAAAATGAAGAACAAGTTGTTGCCAACGTATTTGGTTGAAAACTTGAGATACGTCAATGAAATACATGGATACGAAACTCGACATAGAGATGACTTTTTTGTAGAGAAACATAATTTAAATTTAATGCATAGATCCACAATAGATGAAGGAATAAGATTGTTCAATAACTTACCTGCTGATATAAGAAATTGCATATCACTAGGGAGCTTTAGAAGATCTTCGAAACTATTCATATTTCAAAAATATGATTAAAGTGTATGAATATTAATGTTAATATTGAAATATTTTTTATTATGTAATAGCTTTATGCTAAATAAACTTATTATTATTATTAAAAATTGTTGGGTAATGTACCGGGTGTCTGATTAAGAGAGGCACGCGGCTGTATCTCACAAACTATTCGTCGTAGAGACTTACGGTAAAAAATTTTATGACCAAAGTGGCCAATAGAAAATCCTGGAAATTATTTTCAGGTTTCTAAGATGGACGCCAGGGGGCGTAACAGCGATCTGAAACTTTCAAAGTGATTTTTTTCTGAAATTCATCTAGTGAATATACCAAAAAAATTTTTTGTTTGAAGCTGAGCTTTATTCCAGTTATTTTTATTTGACACTTTTTGACGTATCTATTGAAATGAAGTGGTGGGGGGTGATTCAATGTTTTTTTGAATAAACAGCTGTAACTCCTGAACGACTGAACGGATTTCAACAATGTTAATCTCGTTGGGAAAAGCATTTATTGCTTCATCGAAAACATTTTATCTGTGGTCTGTCAAATTTTTAATTATGCCGGTAGAGAGTGTTTTTTGATATAATAACAGAAAAATGCTAATTTCTCCAAAAAATTAAATGCAATAACATAACTTTTTTCTATAAAAATTATGATGATGCCAAAATAGGCTAGTGAAACCCGTATCTCGATATCTTATTCCTAGCCCAAAATATCGAAGAAAGATAATTTAGTTATCATATGATTCAAAAAGACGCCATCACACCGGTTTTTATTTTCATTTATCTATATTTTTCCAAGAATCAATGATGAAATTTCATCATTCAATGATTATCATATAGGTTCTAGTATTCTTAGTTCAACAAAATTTTATAAAATCGTTTAGGGGCATAATAATCAATAAATATAATTTGTGAAAGTGCAAGAAGGTAGTCAGAATAAGAAGAGAAGGCCATGAAGGAAAAATAAATGCCTAAAATCAACTTGTCAACAAATATTAAAAATGAACTTATAATGATAATTATGGCAGTGTAATGAGTTTTTGTGGCACACACAAGTAAGGACTGAAAACTATTGAAATGCATTTACGAACAATGAAGATGTTGATATGTTTCCGGTATATTTTGAGAATTTTCAAAATGCGGCAATGGCACAAAGATTATATAGAACTCGATTTCCAAATTGGCGTTCACGCCATGCGAGAATTTGTTGGGATATTTGAAGAAAATAGAGAATTTTCATCTGAAATTTATAGGGTCGAAGCTGGCAGTATTACGCAAATTTCGGACTAAACGCGGAAAAATTTTCGCATGGCGTAGACGCCGAATATAGAGCACTGTATATTCTTTGTGCCAATGCCACATTTTGAAGAATTTCAAAATATACCGTCAGTGATATCAACAGCTTCCTAGTTTGTAAAATGTATTGCAATCTTTTTCAATCCTTACTTCTGTGTGCCACAAAAACTTATTAAACTGCCACTATATGTATAATTTTAGTATTTGTTGACAAGTTGATTTTAGGCATATGATTTTCCTCCATGGCTTGCTCTTCATATATTGACTACATTGCACTTGCATATTATTACATTGGTTATTATGCTCCCACTCGATTTTTTTTTGAAGTTTTTGAAATGTTATTTCTTGAAAATCATGAAATTATTAAATTTCATCATTGATTCTTGGAAAAAATACAGATAAATGAAAATAAATACCGGTGTAATGGCATCTTTTTGAATCATATGATAACTAAATTTTCCTTCTTCGATATTTTAGGCTAGAAATAAGGTATCGAGATACGGTTTTCACTAGCCTATTTTGGCATCATCACAATACATTTTTGAGGGAAAAAAGTTATGTTATTGCATTTAATTTTTTAGAGAAATTAGCAATTTTCTGTTATTATATCAAAAAACGGTCTCAACCGGCATAACTAAAAATTTGACAGACCACAGATATAATGTTTTCGATGAAGAAATAAATGCTCTCCCAACGAGATCAACTTTGTTGAAATCCGTTCAGTCGTTCAGGAGTTACAGCTGTTTATTCAAAAAAACAATGAATCAACCCCCACCACTTCATTTCAATAGATACGTCAAAAAGTGTCAAATAAAAATGACTCGAATGAAGCTCAGCTTTAAACAGAAAATATTTTTTTGGTATATTCGCTAGATGAATTTCAGAAAAAAATCACTTTAAAAGTTTCAGATGGCGATAATTTCCAGGACTTTCTGTTAGCCACTTTGGTTATAAAATTTTTTACCGTAAGTCTCTACGACGTACAGTTTGTGAGATACAGCCGCGCGACTCTCTTAATCAGACACCCGGTACATAGTTTACAAGCCCATTGGCCGTTCGGAACCGGCGTTAAAGTGTAGGTCCCTCGAGTTGAAAAAAAAACATTGAAATTACACTAGTAGATGTAAAAGATCTTTCAATGACATAAATAAACAAACACATTTTTTACTATAAATGCCCATAATAATAAGGTAAATAGGTTCATTATAAGGCGCTACAGCAAATATTCTGTCTCAATAATTTCAATATTATTAAATTTGATTGATGGTGACAGGTGGGTAATTAATCATGATTGATGTGGCAGGTGTTATATTGTAGCGAGTACCCCCTCCATCGTTTATAACGTCTATGGTAGATTGTCGCTTACCATAATAATTTTACATTTGCTATAGCACCTTATAATGAACCTATTTTCCTTATTATGCGCATTTATAGTAATACATGTGTTTGTTTATTTGTCTCATTAAAAGATCTTTCACATCTACTCGAGTAATTTTAGTGTTATAAAGATTCTATGAATGTAAAAGTTAGAACTATGAATAAGTATATGCACGGGCTGCAGGTAGGTGTGGTTTCGCTGTCAGCCGGATATTTACAACCGGAGAAAATGGCAGCCATTTTCAATATAAGCTCAAAATGGTTTGATAAATAACATATATAAATTTCAGAAGTCGTAAAATACTTCAAAATTTTTTTTTTCGAATTTTCAAAGTTGTCTGCCGTGAGTTTACAACCGCTAAAATCAGCAGCCATTTTTATTTTTCAGTTATTGTGGAGGTATATGATGACATATTAAAATGGCAGTCGCCGTAAAAATTTACCAAAGGGACCCTAAACCTACCGCGACCGGGCTTAGCTAGTACCCATTACTTGTTTAGTATGTATAGCAGTCTCGCTGGACAAAACTTCAGCTACCGTAAAATATGTGTTGTCAGATTTAAGCTGACTCTTAGACTATATGACACAGAAACACTACGATTTAATGATATACTTTGAAAAACTCATATTTTTAAAATATTAAATTAGTCAAAACCAAAAGGAATGGCAGTTATGAAAAAATTCGTAATAAGGTAACTGGATTTGACACTCTTTGATAAGTGGAGCATAGAGTAACGTAAACTTTGCCTACTATTTGTTTTTTAAGATTCCAGATTTACCCTACAATGTGGGGTAAATTCGGAAACTTGTTTGAACACGCATAAAATTGAAGATAGCAAATATTAATAATTACTTTGGACATTTGTACGTTTAAAAAAAATTAATATTACAAAAAGGTAACACCTATGTAATGAGTATTAAGACAAATTGAATGATATAAGGCCTTCTAAAATATATTTGAATAAGATCATGAACTTGTTTTGTACAGGTTGAGAAGCAAATACTACTAGTTTTGCTGTTTCGAACATGCCTGCTCCACATCACCTCAATCTCCCCTCACTCACACCATTCTAAAATGTAACATAAGTGAACATTTACGTTTCTGAATCATATGAAAATGATTTGTGATGATACGAGGTCAATTTTATGAAGTTATACAAGAGTAATTGCTGAAAATTTGTAAATTTGAAAAAACACCAAATTTTGAAAAACCGTATCTCGGAAACTATTGAGTCTATAGACATAAAAAAAATTTCAAAATTTAGCAAATTCTATTTTGTCGTAGAAAAATTATAATGGGCATGGCCGAAATACTATTTCTTCATTGTCAAAATAGACGAAAGATGAAAAAAGTGCCAAAAAAGCTGTTTTTGGACTAGGAAAGTGAGTTGGTTAACATTCAGGCCCATCTTATTGATCTGGCTTTTAAATTTTTTAAATATCTAACTTATAGATATGAAAATTTCAAAATGCCTCAAGAACCTTTTTTTCATTGAAGATTTTCATTTAAAAAAATTAAGGGTTGGTAGGGGGCTGCTACCATTCAGCCAGACCTCGATTTTATTATTCAGGATTCTTTCAAGGACTACCTATTACAAAAATTTTCATAGTGCCTCAAGAACCTACCTCAAAATGTTGCCAGCTCTCGGACTATACCGAGCATTTTCCCGGATTCGTTGTCAGGATCCCTTGATACGTACCTAGTCATACTTCAAAAACATATTACGCTTCTCCTCGGATATTTCAAAATTTATGTAGTTCATAAAGTGTGAACGCAATTTATTATGATTTTTCAACCTTGATCCATTATTTGTAAATGAGAGCAGAACGAAAGTGAATTAAAGAAACTTGTGGTTTTTATTTTTGCCAGAAATTGAAATGTATAGATTTTCTAGAAATGTACCGGGTGGCCAGATAATAATGCAAAGTGCTGTATCTCGTAAACTATTCGTGACAGAGACTTGCGGTAAAAAATGTGATAACTAAAGTTGCCAACAGTGAATCCTGGAAATTATTTTCAGTTTTCCAGGATGACCGCCAGGGGGCGTAACCGCCATCCAAATATTTCAAGGTGATTTTTCTCGCAAATAAACCTAGTGAACACACAACTTGAATGTCAACTCTTATTCTTATCTTCTAATTTGCGATACGGATTCACAAATCTTGAATAATGAGGGATTTTTTGATTACAAAGTATGAGGGTAATTAGTCTTTTACTTGAGATTGAGGATGAGAATCTTATTTTTAATAATCGATATGCAGATTAGTGTAAGTTTGTACTGCTGATAATGAACTTCGAATGAAGGATAACTGCAATTTTACTGACAGCTGGTCACCAACACGTTGATGTTTAAACTTGTATAATTGTTAATTTGAACAGAAACATATGAAGATTGATCTTATGGTAAATAAAGAAATTTGAAGCTAGGGATAGGAAGTTCTAATGGACTAGAATGTTTTGAGTTTTAGGTACTTCGACAATCCGAATTGCGAATTAAATTGCCATTGTTACTTGGTGCTATTTGCAAAATTGGACCAAGACGTGAAAATAATAGAAATTTACTTCAATTTTTATATTTTACTTTTAAGAAAGACAATTCAATGTCTGCAATATAAAACATAAATAAGGGCACTTCTACATCTAGGTTAACATAAAATAAATGACTATTTCCTACTTGCAAGCTTGCTTCTATTTGACCTATCTCCGTTGTGCGTACAAAATGATTTTACAACCAATTCTGATATTTCACTTTCTTTTTTATATTTATATTTTGATTTTTTCGAATAACTTAACTGGTCGGACAAATATCTGGTGACTTAATAATTATGATAAAATACCTATCATTGGAGTTCCTGTCTTACATCTTTCCATTCAATCCAAATTATATTCCTGAATCATTGAAATTTTTACAATAATTAAATTCAATCGTGCTTCAGAAATATATGTCAACAAATTTCAATATAATTGTATAATAAAGTTATCCGGTCAAAAACATCATATGAATATTTATTACTCATTTCGATCATATTCACTCAATGTTTTAACGACGTTTGAATTTGTGCTTGTTTTCACTATGACTATATCAAATATATTTCAATTCACCTTAAAAATATACTTATTGAAGCGACCAGCGCTCTAACAACATTATATCTATTTTTTTATCACTTATTTTAGATATATCTCACTACGCTATTTTTTTGAGCACTGTGCTTTATATATTACAATGGTGCTGAGGAAACTACAAATTCAGTTTTTATCAATGTTATCAATCATAAACTTCCTGATCAAATTCTCTTTAATTAAATATAATTTGAAATCTAAAATGTTGGTTCACAAGAAAGGAGTTAAGTGAATTCAATTTTTTTTAGTTCATGAATTCATAGTTACCAACCAGCATTTTTTTAAATGTTATAAATCTACGAATAAAATTGCAAGTAAGAGCGCTTCTAATATTTAAAATATGCTGAACTTTATTTATAGTAACAGAACGTGCCAATTCTGAAGGCCGTCAAATTGTTAATACAGGAATATTTTCTAAAGGCAAAGTGTTTTTGATGTGGTTGGTAACTTCTGTTTTTTTCGTTTGGAATAATGTTTCAGACATGGCCCGAGGATTAATTTAAATTCTGAAACACTTTTGTTTTTATATTCAATATTCATATCAGGATATAATTATTCCCTAACAATGTTCAGTTTGGTTTCTTTTTGAAAGTAATCACTATCGCTTTCAGAAATTTGATTCGTCTGTTTATGCGTTTTACTACACATAATCATTGAAACTACCTGAATTTAATTTGTACCATAAGGTAACCATTCTGATATGAATTCAGATATTTCGTTTAACCATTCATTTAAACACTTTGCCCTAAAATTTTTATAAAAATACAATTTGAGTCTATAGGTCAATTTATAACATATGATTTACATTTTATATCATCTATAGTCATGATAATAAAGTGTGATATATAACAATTTTCAATGCTTATATGACACTCAAATTGGGAAAATTACAAACAGGTATATAAAAATCACACCAAAATGATTTAAATTATTGGTTAATAGCTTAAATTCATTCTATGATTTCATTGAAAATCAGATATTTACGAGAAAATGATTGCTTTGCTATGTGAAATTACATATAAATATGTAATAAAGTATAAACTTTAAAATAAAAACACTTGGCTTATGTTTCACAATATAAAAAATATTTAGATACTGTATTTAGCAGTAACGAAGACTGACTACAGGAGAGTATTACATCCTAATTTATAAAACAGACAAAAGCAAAGGTGATTCCTGAAAATCAATTTGTTCGTTTACAAGGGGTCATTGACTATTATGGGCGGAACTTATTTCGAGAATTTCAAGAAGGTCAAGGCGTTTTCCTTTGTTACCTGAATGTAACAATTTGGTTTTGTTGAAATCCAGGAAGTGATTGAGTTTTATGCAATGTTCAGAGAAGCCACTGGTATTTTTGTTTTGTAAAATTGACTTTTTATGTTCTTCAACACGAATATTTATATTTCTTCCTGTCTGTCCAATATAGAAAGCAGGACATTCGTCGCAAAATATTTTGTAAATACCACTGTTTTCTCCGATGTTAGATTTTTCTTTATTATTGACCAAGAATGACTTCAAGTTTCTTTTATTTGTACAAATTGTTTTAACGTTATTTTTCGATAGTCTGTTACAAATTTTGCTACTCAAATTAGGCACATAATTTATTGGGAAGTATTTTTGTTTTTCATTAATAGTTTGCGTGGGGTATATTGAATGCAACAGATACTTTATTCGTTTTTTCCCAATGAGCTTGTCGATAAGACTTTCATTGTAACCGTTATTGTTGGCTAATAATTTAATTGTATTAACTTCAGTTTGAAAATTTGTTTCCGATAATGGAATCGTGAACAACCTATGTATGAACGAATGAAAAGCACTGAGTTTTATTTTAATGTGTTGGTTACTGTCGCTGTGAATTAAAGTATCTGTGAAGGTTGGTTTTCTATAAATGTTGAAAGTGAGAGAATTCAAATTCCTAGCAATCTGAACGTCTAAGAAATTCAAGGTACCGTTTTCGTTTTCTACTTCTTTCTATATTGGACAGACAGGAAGGAATATAAATATTTGTGTTGAAGAACACAAAAAGTCAATTTTACAAAACAAAAATACCACTGGCTTCTCTGAACATTGTATAAAATTCAATCACTTCCTGGATTTCAACAAAACCAAATAAAAAGGAAATAAGTTCTGCCCATAATAGTCAATTACCCCTTGTAAACGAACAAATTGATTTTCAGGTATCACCTTTGCTTTTGTCTGTTTTATAAATTAGGATGTAATACTCTCCTGTAGTCAGTCTTGATAATGAGTTCATAACTCGAAACATGTCGACTTTTCGTTACTGCTAAATACAGTATCTAAATATTTTTTATATTGTGAAACATAAGCCAAGTGTTTTTATTTTAAAGTTTATACTTTATTCTTTACGATGTTTCACCAAGTGATGTGCGAGAATTCAATCTCAGTTATATAAATATGTATATTTCAATACAAATTAGAAATTGCTACTTTTTGTTATAACTTTGATTCTCTATTTTAGAATCGTCTATATATATATATATATATATATATATATATATATATATATATATATATATATATATATATATATATATATATTTCAAATTGAATGAAGTATTGATCTGCAGACTATGTCAAAGGGAGGGTTATCTGCCAAATGGAAAATTGGTAATATGTACCTATTTAAACATGTAAGTTATGTAATCCCTATCAGAAACATGAATTATTTTTCTTGCTAAATTGTTTTCAATTATGAATTTGTTAATTTTAAGTAGATGGAGTTGTTATTGAAATAACTTTATAAGGGTGGGTATGTTATTTTATGAATGAGACTACAATGTCAAGTTAATTTGAAATCATATAGCATTGATATCATATTTTTTTGACATTCTGTTTGAAAATATGATACGTCAACCCACAACAGTCTCAATGTTTTGAGTGACTGATATAATCATAAGGTCAAGTCGTACAAGTATCGCCGTATAAAGATATTCTTCAGAAATATTTACTATAACCATAATCAGATAATATATTATCTGAAAACAAGAAGTGTATGTTCTTTACTGAGAATTTGAATATCTAAATTCAAGTGTCTTCATTAAAGTTAGAAACATTTTTTTCCAAATCAAAAATATCAAGAGAAATATCTATATAAATATATATATATATATATATATATATATATATATATATATATATATATATATATATATATATATATATATATATATATATATATATATGAGATGTCTAGTTTCTCAGGAAGTTTCAATTAACTGAAAGTCGATTTTTGAATTGTGATTCTCTGTTCACTAATTCGACATTTTGTAGATTCCTGATGATAATAAATTAAGCGAGCATGAATTGCTCTACAATTCATATTTCAAAAATGGAGCAATGATAATAAGATGTGCATACTCTAAATGAACAATGAAATCAAAATAATATAGACATAAGTTGCTATACCAAAATTATTACTTTCCTTAAAAGGATATCCATAAGCTATAAACCAAAAAAATCAAAAGTATTGGATAAAGAAGAAATAGATCAATTCTTCTTAGAAGCTGGAAATGTCTACCTAATGACAAATGTAATATAATTAAATCTAATTCCTCTTCCCTCTGATTAAATTTTTTAAAAGATAAGGTTGAATTAATAATGGGCAGGCAAGCGCGAGCTCTGTAAAGTAAATTTGGTTGATATAGAAGATAAGACACCCATGTTAGTGATTCAAATTCCTAATTCTAAAATGAATATGGAAAGAACTTTTGTCGTCATTGGAGAAAATAATATTTCTTTATACAGAAAGTATTTGTCATTACATCAAGCACAAACGCCACATTGTAGATTATTTGTTTATTATAAAAACGGAAAAAGTACTGTACAACCTATTGGTATTCACACTTTTGGAAAAATCGCCTGTAGTCCAGTCAATTACGGTAAAAAAAAGCGTAAACTGTGTATTTATCCTATACAGCACCGATTTGTATGAAAATTTGAATTTAGGTTTTACTTACCATCTATTTCAAAGTCTACCCTGTGCGGGGGGTTGCTTTTTCTCTGGGGGTGCATGCCACCTTTTCTTGAGATTGAAAAAATTTTCATTGAAAATAAGTACGGAAATCAATGAATTGGCTAATTATAAGCAACTTTTGTTTAAGAAGTTTTTTCTGAAAGTCAATACTTTTCGACTTATTCGCGAGTGAAATTGTCGTTTTTCAGGCAAAAAAAACCACGTTTTCAGATTATTTTTCGCGAATAACTGGAAAAATATGCATTTAATCGAAAAACCTGTTGGGAGCAAAATTATAGCTTATAAAAAAACAAAGGAAATCGTGTATTCATAATGTATTCTGACCCAATGCAAATGAAATTATTGCTTGTTGAAAGTTGATTGGTATTTACCCCTATGTGTATTCACCAATATACTAATATACATATTCTAATTTCTACAAAAATGTGCTTTTGGTTTTTCCCCATAACTCGCTTAGTTTTTAAGCAATCAAGGGTTTCAGAAGAACATTTTGTAGGTTTTTCTAAGAGCTATGAGCTTATCTAAATGAAACTTTTTTCAGATTTTATTTTTAAAAAGGTTCATGCTAAAAGGGCTCAAAAAAGGTACTTTGCGCGAACACATGCAAGCTATAAATGGCCATATTTTACTCAATTTTCATTTTACAAGAAAAAATTAAACGCCAAAACTTTTGAATAAGTATTTCGTTATCGACAAAATTTTGCGTATCATTAACAGTTTTTGAGTTATTTTGAAGAATAAAGAAAGGGCGATTTTTCGCTAAATTAAGAAATTTTTTTTCTCTCTTCAAATTCATTTTTTTCAAAAAGAAGTACTTTAAACTAGTCAAACACTAGGAACGTATTATAAAAACATAAATGAAGTGAATTGTTAAGTGGCAACAATTTTTTTCTAATGGGGTGGAAGAGACGGTGAGATTTTCACTATTTTTTTCCAACGAATAAATAGGAATCGACATTTTTCTCTTCATAACTCGCTTAGTTTTGATGCTAGGAACTTTCATAAGAAATAAAAATGAAGATTTTTCATAAATACACGATTTTCTTTGTTTTTTTGTTTTTTTATAGGCTATAAATTTGTTCTCTACATTGTTTTCGATTGAATGCATATTTCTCCAGTTATTCGCGAGAAAGAATCTGCAAACGTGTTTTTTTGCCAGAAATCCGACAATTTCACTCGCGAATACGTGGAAAAGAATTGACTTCCGGAAAAAACTTCATGAAACAAAAGTTGCTTAGAATTATTCAATGTATCGATTTCCTTACTTATTTTTAATGAAAAATGTTTCACCCCCAAGAAGGGATGGCATCCCCGCTCAGGGAAAAAGCAACCCCCGGCACAGGGTAGAATTTGAGAAAGATGGTAAGTAGAACCTAAATCCAATTTCTTATGAAAATCGGTGCTGTATGGGATAAATACACGGGAAAATGGTCATTGACTGGACTACTGTACAATTGCTGAATTTTTTAAATTACCGAATCCCAAAGAATACACTGTTTACGCAGGAGCTCAGCCACTTTACTCGCTGAAAGTGGTAGTAGTAGAGTACTCAAAGTATAGGTATGCTCGTCAGCCATTTTGGGTCCAGGTGTCACTTTCGGCCGTATGTTTACGTACATTCGAGCTGCACTTTAATTGCATGGTAATGGCATTTTATTAAACATTTAAGTGTCGCAAACGGTAAAAAAAGTCCTCGGAAAGGCTTTGTTCAATTCGAGTCAGTGTTCGCTTTGGTTTTCGCATCAGTATTGTCAAGTATCGTGCAACGCTTGTCAGCATAGTATTCCACTGGAACTGTCATTGAAATCTGATTATCAAAAAAAGAAAACATTTGAAATTGGTTTTATAATATATTTTTAATTATTGCTTGAATGCTTATTCTGTAAGCAGTCTGTATCTTTTGAATTACAGCATCGATCAATTTTGGCTGAAATTATGTCGAGCAGAAATGTCAATAATTATTCGACTGAAAATTTCCTCCACTCGAAAACTTATCCTTGGAATTCAAATATGAAATCTACATTAAACACACAGCAGATAATGTTGGGAGTACTAACTAGAGGTTATTTTATGTGAGGTTCGGCGGGTTTGAACCTTGTTATTGATACCTTGACATCGAATGAACGTACATATTATAAAATTGAATCAATTTACCTCACATAAACGAGATGACAAGGTTGGCTTCCAGTTTTCTCGTCTCATGTTTTGAACCCATTTGGCTTTCCGTTTTTCATCACTCGGAAACCGATACAGATGATACTTCTTTTCTGTTCGGTTTGAACAATTATATGCCGAACAACACGGCATTTTTATAACAAAATGGCAATACGAGGACTTTTTTACAGTTCGCGACGCTTAAATGTTTAATAAAATGTCATAAACGTGTAGTTCGAATGTAAATAAACATACGGCCGAAAGCAGCCGAAAGTGACAACTGGACCCAAAATGGCTGACGAGCATACTCATACTTTTAGTACCTTAGTAGTAGTATAAACAAATTAAAGAGACACGGACGATGGAAATAAACCAACGCAGCAGAGGTATACGTAGAAAATTCCTTAGGAAACAAAATTCACATTGCTTCACAGATTGAAAAGGGCCGTAACGTAATTAATATCTCGAAAAATAGTATAATTACTGATGCGTCTAATTCTAATTTCAACACTGCCACACTGTTGATATCCCTAATAATGTTAATACCTATAAGTTATTGTCACAATTGTGTAATTGATATTCATAAGCGACTATTATATGTAATTGTCTATATAAAGTTCATACGTTATTATCCATCGGTATCCTTTTTAATAAACTACAGATAAATTTTTGTAGGTAACATGATTCAAAAGGAAATTTACAGGATCTCAGCCCCGTTAGTAAATATTAACAAAGCGGGATGTTCAAATTTGAATATTAACACCTTATCCTCAAAGGCACATTCGTTAAAAAGTATTAAATTTGAAAATATAACTGACTGTGTCTTTAATTTTAATAAATAAACTTGTTGAATAAATTAAGATTTTCAAAAAATTAAGTTTTCTTTGTTTTGACACTTAATAATATATAGGGCGTAATGTATTTTTTACGATCCGCTTAAAAAATTTACAGCCCGAGCGTGTAAAGTAGAAGTTTTGATTATCGTAACTAAGGTGTAAACAAACAATTACAATACATTTGTGCGTACAATAGTATGATAATATTGGTGGATATGTTTCAGAATGATGAAGTTAATCATAACCATAGCAACGGAATAATGACTAAGCGAAGTGACATAAATAGTTGAGATTTTGATTTTTGAAAGTTTGCATGGTTTTAGATCGCGGTTAGTTTCAATAAAAAAGGAAGGCAGCATTGAAAGTGATTATAAAAATATGCTTGCTTAAATTTACAAAACAGCGGCAGCAGCTACAGCACAACTCTTACCTGAAAAATCAAAGTTTAGGTACGACAACGTACCTAACAACCTAACAAGTATCACAAAGAAACGTAATTTTGGGTTATTTAGTACAAACATCAGAATGAAATCATAGCTATGTTACTGAAGGTAACGTAAATAATATATATATATATATATATATATATATATATATCTATATATATATATATATATATATATATATACATATACGAGATGTTTTGATTTAAATTAATCGATGTATCTAATGTCCTTCTAATTGATTCGCAAACTTTTTGAAAATAAGAGTATCAAATAGGCTAGGGGGATCTCTTATATACAAATATATATATATATATATATATATGTATATATATATATATATATACTGCAATGTTTTTTCACTTTTTGTAACGTATCAAGTAGGCTAGTAACTTGATTCCAATGTTTTTTTTCTGCTGTCAAGCCAAAAATAAAATAAAATGTTGCGGACCTATGCTTGTATAAACTTTTTACCTTATAAATAACTGAGGTATCGTTCTGTGAAATTGGACATATATATATATATATATATATATACATAGGCGCCGACTCCATGGGGCTTGAAAGGGCTCGAGCCCCCTCAATAAAAATTTTGGGGGGGCTCCGCCCCCCCAATAATTTAAGAAAATTATTAGTTATATTATGCTTTGTAATATCGCAAAATGATGTTGGTATTTTTCATTTTCCTTTTCTCCAAAGGACGAAACAATGGAGGGTTACAAATGTGCAGGTACCCTTGAGTCAATGTAACAATTCAACACTTATTTCTTTTTACGTCTTTATTGCCATGCAATGAACCCAGTAGGGGATGTCAATGAAAAAATTCAATGAACTCATCTAAGTATTTCTGATCTGAAAAAAATATTATAGGGATTGATTTGTATGCGCAATGGAAGGCGTGATAGTTTTGCACACTTTTGGAATTGTGTTTGAAAGAAAAACCTTCATAAGACGATGATCCTTTGCTTCCTCGGAATCGAGTATAATACCAAAGAAGAATGAAAACATCGAAGCCAGCTCTCCGCACACTTTCAAAACCCCGAAGGAATGCTACAAACCTCTTTACATTGAAGATTTTGAAAAGGTGCAATCTTGCATTACTGAGCGGTTTGCATCAACTGGACTCACACAGGGCATTGCAGTTGACCAAGAGTACTTGCTATTAGTAAACAGAGGTGAAACAAAAAACATGAAAAATCAACTGAGTTTTCAAACATAGCCTAGACATTGAGAGACTGCGCTTACACTTGAATATGTTAGCCGATATCGCTATTAAAAAACAACTGGTCTCAAAAAAACATGCGCGATGTAACATTCCTCAAGGGTCTGCAGTTGGAGAAATTTTATGTGAATTAGTGAAGTGCGTTAAGCTTCTCCAAGTAGTTCCAATCACGACAGCAACAGCAGAACGGTAATTTAGGATCCTTAGACGTCTGAAGTCATATCTCTCATCAACAATGGGACAGAAGCGATTGAACAACTTGGCTGTTCTTCATGCCCACCGAGATGTTTTGGATGAATCGGATACCCGACCAGTCATCAACGACTTAATATTCAGTAATGTAGTCAGACGTTCGACATTTGCACCTTTCTAAACACACTCTAGCCCTAGTATTGGTATTCAGAGCAATATAAAAAATCTTTATGAAAGAGAGAATTAAATACCTACATAAATAATGTTAAATTTTTATTTTGAAAATATAAGTAATAGTTTAGTACACTATTACTATATTACTGTATTAGTTATTTTCAAATACTTAAATATGTTTATATTTATTATTTTATAATACTCAAATATTTTCAAAGCAATAACTTTGAGATATTGTTTTATTAAATGAACCCTCAGCCTTATTCCAAGTAAACTGAAATTAGCTATTCCACTTACTAAATCAAAGTGCTATTACTGTGCGACAGTAATATTTTATGTTTTTTACTTTAAACTTGATAGTTGAGGATTTATTTAGATATAATTCCAGTGTTTTCAGAGCTATGTATTATTCACTGCTCTGTAATAGTCTATAAGCATAATTATTTCTGTATTTTACGAAAATACCGTGCGTGTTTATGTTTTGTTTCGTTTTTCAACGCCAAAAAATGTGTCAGGCTTCTAAAGTTTCCCGGCACGGCGGAGTTATCGAGAAAGAGGTTTCGGTGTTCTAATGTTGATCATATGACTCTAAATATGCCTTTAAAAAATTTTAAAAACTCACTATTTTTCATAAAATCCAGAAAATTTATAAAAAGAAGACCAATATTTTTCATATTTATATAAGTCGCGCTTATTTAAAATTCTTGATTTTAATTTCAGAATCAGAGAAAAAAGTTGAATTTCATTGAAAAATCATATATGAAACAATTTAAACGCAATAGAAAATATGATATATAAATATAAATATAAATATATATATATATATATATATATATATATATATATATATATATATATATATATATATATATATATATATATTAAGAATGATTGCAAATATACTTTCGAGGTTTTTAGTGGTTGTCCGATCGATGTTGGTGATACTTGGACGACTGAAATAAAACTTCGAATTCTTTTAGTATCTCAGGTCAATAAATTACAATACTACGCCATCACAATTTCGATATCAATTAGTGTATTTGATAGTCTTTTTGGTTAAGAATATAGTGCAAAATCAATTATTTAGATTTAAAAAGTTTGAATTGTAGCGGCTTCTAGCCTAGGCAGATAACACTCCACTTACCTATATGAAAAATGAAAAAGCTCTACTTATCTAATTTCACTAATGTACTAAAAAAATCAAACTGAACGTCTGGACTACATATGGGTTAATTTTCATCTCCGATGTGAAGAAAATTATATAGATGTGCCCAACCTGAAACTGAATTTTTTAATCTATTTTTCATGATTGTAAACTGTTTTGAAATTCATTATTATAGTCTACAGATGTTCATCTCTTAGTTAAAAAGCACTTAATGCAGAATCCTAAACATTTCTACAAATGTTATTGCTGGAGGGATTAGGACTTCTAACTCTAAATTAAACGAGAATCTATTCATTAGCCAAATAAATACGGCAGCTTCATCGTATATACGTTACTATTCATGAAATGAAAATGCTTGGAAAGTTGAACTATTCAGAAAGTAGGAAAATCTTGTAATCCAGGTAAAAATGAAACTTTTTTCAACACTTGAATGAGAAGATGTCTGAGTTATGTACTGTAACATCTTGTAACAAGATTAATTTCTCAGGGTAACTTTTCCTACAGTATTTTACACAAGATTATGATCGGCTATGTTGAATACTTAGTTGAAAAATAATTTCACTGGATCATTGAATTGTAGTGGCATGTTGAACATATCTCTTACTTCAGAAATATAATAGGTAAAATTTTTTCTCAAAAACAAAACGTGTAAGTCTATGAAATAGATCGCCACGCGAAGCAATCGCGTGGTCACTGTGATACGCACCGCACGTGTCCAGAGATGTGTTACACCTGACAAATAGTTACAAGAATTGAATTTCACGCAGGCGACGCTGCAGGCACAGCCATCAATAATTTTCATGAGTGTAATTCTATTCTTTTTAATAATTCAACAGCACGTATTGCACTTCACCTCACTAGTGAGGTAAAGTGATAGCAGCGTTATAAAGAACGCTGAATTGAAGTATACCATAACATCATTTGATGGAATGACATGCACTTTTACTTTTTATTTTTGGTAATCTCCTAACAACGTCAAAATTCTGCAATGTTTCAAGCTAGCTGAGTTACACAGCAACTGTCAGAGCTCTATTGTATTGCTGATTGGATACTTCAAAAAATTGTTGTTTCCAAAGTTAGTTGAAGAAAATGTCGGATTCTACGGAAATTTTGCAAAGAGCCTCCTAAGTTCCGAATTGCTGCAAACAAAATCAAGAAGCAAGCAGGGCCGGATTAACCTTCTTCGGGCCACTAGGCAACAACCCTGTCCGGGCCCTAGGACTTTTCCTTGTTGATAAAAGGATGTAAGTAACTTCCAGATGATCGACTCCAGGTATCCTGTTACTTCAAAGCCTTATGTGATATTGCAACAACATTGTTACTTTGACTTGATGCTGCAGCATCCCCTTACCTGACTCGTTAGCTTTATTGAAATGGTATTAATGAAAAGGTTATAGATAAGTGATGAATGATGATCCAGATTGCATGATGGGTTAGGAAAGAGAAATGGGACGGGATGCGGTTATTTTCAATTTGATCTTGTTTAACGCAATTAAATACAATAAATTAAAGAAAACAGTTTTGTGAAGTATAAATTGGAAAAAGTCAACCCTTGTTGTTGACCCTTTCTACTACTAGATACTAGATGATTCTGTATGTATGAAGTATTTCATCAATTGACAACATGCGCCAAAAGAAACAATAATATTGTTGAGGAATTTCATATAAATAAAATTTCCATTCGATGAAATTTTTTTTTCTTGGTGCGTGCACGGTCCCCTAGTCGATGCGGGACACCTAGGCAGTTGCCTACTCTGCCTAATGGTTAATCCGGTCCTGGAAGCAAGTATGAAGCTGAGTTGAAACGATTTATGAAACGGAGACTCTTCAATAATGTCGAAACCTTCTCGGAAAATGCAGTGATGTTATATTTTGAAGAACTTTCCAAAAAATATAAATCCTCGACAATATGAACGACTCATTCGATGCTCAAATCAACGTTAAGTGCAAATCATAACATAGATCTTGGAAGCTATAGAAAGTTGCAAGCGTTATTCGAACGAAAATCCGTAACTACTTCCCAAAAAAGTCTCAAATCCTCACAGAAGACAATTTTTGCCTGTTTTTGACGACAGAATCAGACGACAAATATTTACTTATCAAGGCGGTGGTGGCAGTTGGAGTCTCTGGAGAACGTCGGAGAGAGAAATTATGTTATCTCAAAATAGAAGACACGAAAGATTTCGGCAGTGCTGTGCTCATTCAACTGCAGAATACAAAAACGAAGATACTGAGGTCCTTTACAGTTTCAGAAAACCTTAACACCGTCCTGAAGAAGTACTGTGCTCTTTGCCCTCTCAATCTGAAGACAGGCAGGTTTCTTTTGAACTATTAGAACGGAAAATGTACAAGCCAAAACGTTGGCATCAACAAAATTGGCAACATGGCTAGATGATCCAGTAACTTTGTCGCCTGAAAGTATGGGGTAGTAGGTATGCGTCAAATCCGGTAGTTCTGATTTTTTGCAGACTTGTTTATGATGTTGGTCTAATGAACAATCCAAGTTTGTGACCACGAGCGCCGCACGAATTTTCTACAATATGATACTAAAATTGTCTCTTTAGATTCAATACTTTCCGAGATTAGTCTACATCTTGGAAGTTGACCCTTTCTTATACATTATTTTCAATCGCCATTATCGACAATAAATTAAAACGGAGACATTGTTGAACGAAGACAGTTTATTAGTTCTACTACTCGGTACTAGATGTTTCTGTATGTATGAAGTATTTCATCAATTGACAACATGCGTCGGAAGAAAGCAATAATATTGTTGAGTATTTTCATACAAATCTTCAAAAAAAATTTTCATTCGATGAAATTTGATGAAGGCAGTTGCTTACTCTGCCTAAATATATATATATATATATATATATATATATATATATATATATATATATATATATATATATATATATATATATATATATATTTTTATATATATATATATATTTATATATATATATATATATTTATATATTTATATATATTTATATATGTATACATATATATATATATATATATATATATATATATATATATATATATATATATATATATATATATATAGATAGATAGATATATTTGATAGCTTGGAAATATCGACTTGATTAGACTTGAGAGAAATTGTTTGATCGGGATGTAAGTCACAAAACTTGAACTGCGGTAAAACTCTTTATTGAAGAAATTACCTAGCTTTCGGTCATTTGCATGTCCATCATCAGGGTACTACAAAAACAATATAAAATCAATATATGGTAAGACCAAATGTCTCCTTAATACTTACTCTCAATGTGAGTTAACCAAAAACAAAAAACATATTGAGTCATTGTAAAAATTATAAAATGAAATGAACAAAAACACATCGATGAAAACGTACAATATTTAAAATTGACAATTGTTAAAAGCAAAGCAAGATGTCTACGAATAATACAAGTTCCATTCCAACTACGTAATTTTTCAATTGTTTCTATGCTTAGGTTATGTTGTGTCTCGCCGGTTTTGACGGTTATCATTTTTCTTCTCGTACCTGATTTTTCCTCCGTATTATTCGTAGACATTTTTTTTTTTTTTAACTCGAGGGACCTACAGTTTAACGCCGGTTCCGAACGGCCAATGGGCTTGTAAACTATGTACATTACCCAACAATTTTCAATCATAAATAACCACTAAATTCCGGACATACACAACACCCAAGAGCGAGGTGGGACTCGAACCCACAAACCTCGGTTTACAAACGGTATAAGGCGGTTCACCTTACCGCTGGTCTACCGAGGCCTCTTTTCGTAGACATCTTGGTTTGCTTTTAACAATTGTCAATTTTAAATATTGTACGTTTTCATCGATGTGTTTTTTGTTCATTTCATTTCATAATTTTTACAATGACTCAATATGTTTTTTGTTTTTGGTTAACTCACATTGAGAGTGAGTATTAAGGAGACATTTGGTCTTACCATATATTGGTTTTATATTGTTTTTGTAGTACCCTGATGATGGACATGCAAATGACCGAAAGCTAGGTAATTTCTTCAATAAAGAGTTTTACCGCAGTTCAAGTTTTGTGACTTACATCCCGATCAAACAATTTCTCTCATATATATATATATATATATATATATATATATATATATATATATATATATATATATATATATATATATATATATGTATATATATATATGTATGTATATATATATATATATAAATATATATATATGTATATATATATATATATATATATGTATATACATATATATATATGAGAGAAATTGTTTGATCGGGATGTAAGTCACAAAACTGCGGTAAAACTCTTTATTGAAGAAATTACCTAGCTTTCGGTTATTTGCATGTCCATCATCATGTTATATATATATATATATATATATATATATATATATATATATATATATATATATATATATATATATATATATATATATATATATATATATATATATATATATATATATATATATATATGTATATATATATATATATATATATATATATATATATATATATATATATATATATATATATATATATATATATATATATATATATATATATATATCACCATATCATGTTTTTATTTTGTGACACGTTTGGTTGTAACCATATCGTTTTGATGCTCGGCGAAAAATTTGTACTGTTTCCACCTGTTGAATTCAACCTCATTTTCAGTTCCTGATGAAGAGCCAATAAAGACTCGAAAGCTTGAACAGAAACAAGAGTTTTCTTTTTAGTCAGCCCTAAGACTGCATACCTGATTAAGCATTTTCTCTCCCTATATATATATATATATATATATATATATATATATATATATATATATATATATATATATATATATATATATATATATATATATATATATATATGTATATAATATATATATTTGCGTATCTCGGAAATTGCTCTTACGATTTGAATGACATTTTATATTTATAGGTTTGCTTTTTAATTTTATTTTTTGTAAGAATATAATTTCACATAAAAAATGAAATATGAAATAACGTCTTCTCGTGAATGTTTGTTGTATACTTATATTGTTGCTGATGGATGATAATCCATGTTACCTTGAAATTTTGTTAGATGAAGCTATATTATGACATTGGTTAGACCGGGCGAAGCTCAGTGGCCAAGTTATTTAAATTATAATATGTGTTATCACTCTGATTGATAACCGACTCCAATATTTTCGCCAAAGTTTTGCTCCCACTCTTCTCTATCTTAAAAATATGATTATTCGGCGAGCGTTCGATTTTTCCTACTTCCGGTTATTAATGGACCACTTTGGATACAATCTAATTCTCCCTTCATGCGCGCTTAATTACCTACATCTAGAGATGCTCAAAATAAGGCGATTAGTACAAGATCACTGCGTATACTTTTAGGAATGGGGTTTCCCTTTATCAGTTTTGTAACTTACTTCAATGACTATGGTATCGGAGTCTAAATTCTTTTGAATAAATCTTTTCCTACTTTCTGAATTATCCTCTTTCATTCTAAAAGGTCCCACCTGCATTCTTGGCTTCAATATTGCCTAGAATTATTGACTGTTTTTGCACATAATGGCGTACGCTATGAATTCTCGTCTTCCTGGAGGGAAATGGGCACGGAAATGGGGTTACTCAGCATTCTTTTCGGCGATATTGGAGGGCTTCCTTGTGGCGTTGAAGGTGTAGTTCGCGTACCAGATACACCTATGGACGATAGGTCCACTCTTGATCCGGATCTAGATGGAGGTTCCGAACCTATAAACAATTTATTGGAAATTACGTTTAACATGAGTAGTAATATTTTACCGATTGCTCTTGAGATTTTAATTATAATTGTTCACATTCGCAGAAAGCATAGTATTGATGCATGCAGAGTGTATTGGGGATAATTTGTGACCAGTTTTTAAAGAGACTGGGAGCTGTGAATCTTGTTCTTTTTTTGTGTCATAATCTTTTATTCAAGTCCCATAATTACATTATATAACCTTAAGTCTAATAGAATTTAATTGAACAATATTAATACTAGTGACAAGAAGTGTTACAGTCATGAACTTATAGTTATTAACGTAACAAGGCCGATATGTAGCAAATAACGGATGAGGTTGGATATTGTAATCCTCGGCTGCGCCTCGGATTATAACTAACCGAATCCGTTATTTGCGTATCGGCCGTGTGTCGTTAAAAATTTTTCGTAATACCGTTGAAAGATTATTTTTTGATTCCGAAGAAAGAAAAAACCCCGTACCTCGCAATTCTACAGAAAAATCTCAACGTCGTGCACTCTGTTGTCATGGAACAGTTTGACAGTTTTATAAACAACGTCAGTTTTTTGTGTTCTCAAGTTCGCTTTAACGACGACCATGGATGAAATTGAGGAACAAAATCAAATTCCTTTAGAAATATTGGGAGAATCATGTGCAGTGCAGCGAGTGTTGATTAACTGCCGAAAATAACTCGAGAGCGATATCAAAAAGAATATGAAAATTTTGAAATGTGGCGTAAAAGCAAGAATGTGAAGGTGGTTAATGAAGATGTATTATTAGCCTATGCGAAATGAAAATCAGAGGTTTATTCTCCCAAGTCGCTGTGGACCAAGATTTCAATGTTGTTATTGTAAGCAGAATGATGTTTTGAAATAAATATTTGAACAAGTGATTTCTTAACGGCCGCCGGCCGTTTAACACTGACTTTTAAATTGTCATCTGAATACCGTTAAATCAAAATAACAGTATGGAATTACGCAAAAAATATTACATTTGAGTTTTAGCTCGAAATCCCTTGTTCTTCATCACCATGTAAAGAACTTTTCTTTAGAATATGAAAACACAATTTAGTATTTTAGGAAAATAAAAGTATTTTCTCATTTAATTTCGAATTGTTGAAAAATGCAATTATGGTAATCGAACTAGAATGTAGTGAAATACCATGAGATTCCTATAAGGGGGCATCGATTAATTACGTGAGGTGTTTAGGAGGGGGTCGAGGAAAATCTCACTCAATCTCACGTGGGGATGGTCTCATCAAATATCACGTAATTTTTTTTTCGCAGGAAACAGTATAAAATTGCGAGAAAACTGGGTTAACTTAAGTAAAAAAATTTTCTCCACTAAAATATGGCTAAATCATTCATAAAAATATTCATCGCGGTTTAATTATGCACTGATGGAAGAATTTATCAACTATAAATAAATTCATTTGGTTGGAAACAATTAGTTCATTTATTAAATATGAAAAAGTATTTTTCCAACATTATTCGTTAACTATTGATGAATATTTATCAACAGTAAATACTTCTTTTGGAGTAAATTTTTCTTCTTCATATACGGTACGATGTGAATATTATTCATAAAAGATAATGCCATAACCTTTTATAATAAACAAATGATGCACTAATAATTTTCACTGAAAAAAAATGTGACTTATTACAACCATTGTTTTTTTATCAACATAATTTTTTTCACATTTTTATGAAATATTACTGATTTACTTGAACTAATAGAATTAGCACGGACTAACTCATTCATATAACAAATATGCGTTTGAAAAAATCTTACGTGAGATTCGGGGAGGGGTATAGATGAATCAAAATAAGCGCTACGCCGCCTGGTGACAATCAGAATAACTAAAAATCTTGACATAATTCTTACGTTCTCCTTTGTTTTGTGTTTGTTTTTGTGTTTTACAAATATTTATTATTTGCAATCATTTTGAAAGCTATGAGTCGCTCGAATCGTTATTGTTCAGTTCCTCAGTGTTCTTCCTGGGAAAAGAAATGTTCAAATGTGAATTCCCATGCTTTTCCTCCAGCTGGTGACAAATATCGTGTTTGTGTAGAAGGGAAAAAGAAATACTCCTAAAGTCTCTACTTTGTGTGATCTGATAACTACAGATAGTGCTCTAAACAGTTTCACTGGCCTCAGGGCCGGTCTAAGGGGTGTGCGAAGTATGCAGCCGCACACTCAAGCCTTCTGGAGGGGCATTAAATTGACCAATTTTTGTAAAAAAAAAAATTATAAATTTGGAAAATTTTTAGAAACTGATTTAAATATTGGGCAGAAATATTTAAACTATACTCGCCGGCATATCATTGGAAGCTTGGACACTAAACAGCTGTACACTCCCCTCTACACCCCTCGCCCAGTGTCGTTGCCAGTTTGTGGATTGAAAAATTAATTCACACAACTAAAAATCCCAAGCTTCCATTGATTTGCCGCCGACTATAGGAGGAATTGTGTCTTAAAACTATTACAGTTAAAATTCAATGTAAAACCGAAGATCTACCCGGCTACCCCAATGAGTTCTGAAATACAGTAAGTCTGATGCCCTTAACCAAGGTCCAAGGTCAGTAGAACAGTCGTCTCGTGGCGGGACGCGGAAAATGTTGTGACTTATTTTCCTGCCTTCCTGCCCCGGCTTTGATTTTCTAGCCAATTGGCGTCTGAAATTAAGATCGTAGCGCCGGAACGGCTAATATCGATACTAGAGCATGGACCATTAACAGATTGTTTACATTGTTTGTAACAGTATTTACGTTCATTTCATTTTGAGTTTTCGAACGTTTAGCTTCGTAATTTGTGTTTTTTGGACTTCGTATTTTCCAGTGGTTCATTGTGTTTCGATTGAGGACAATATTATATCTGTTCAACAGTAGATAACTTACCTACATCAAGTTGAAATTTACAGTATTTATCATTGAACATGAAAATCAATAATAAAATAAAGGAGAGGACGAATAAATTAATTGGTTAGAGGAACTATGTATACATATATGCTTGAATGGTTTGAACGTAATGAGTTTTTATATTTTTGAATTTTCCTGACGTATAACAGCTCTCCTAAAAATACGGTGGACTTCTGAGAGTCTGGTTTTTTTTATAGAATTTCTGTTTTTCCTGGTTATATAATTGAATATTTTAGTTTTTACCTAGCTATAGAGTCAAGTTTTATTTCATACTCTTAATGTTATGGTAAACTGTTATTTTGGTTGTGCAAATAAACATTATTTATTAATATTATTATAATAGTATCTCTGGTTGTTACATGAAAGAAAATACAATTATCTAGAATCTCTGGATGATGGCCTAGGTTCAGATTCCGATAAAAGTGGAAGATTTTTCGTTGGAATAGCATTGGACTTCAAAAACTCTACGTTTTCGGTTAGCTGAAAATTGCACATTATCAGTTGGTATAATTCAATATGGAAAAAACCACAAAATTACTGCTGGGAATATAATTATTCTCAGTAAACTGTAAAGAACAACTATCTTATGTTCACAAGAACAATGAAGAATTATGCTTTCATTAGTTTATTTGACATAATTGTGGTTATAGTACAAGGAAGAGTACTGAACATATCAAGTCAATCAATAATGAATCATATTTTCATACATAAATTTAATGTTCTACAAGGCGCAAAAAAGCACAAAAACTGTGTTTTTGGACCTTAAATTTCAAAAAATTCCATAACCGCCCAGACCTCCCGGCAGGGGCATAAAATTTGAGTCTAGCACACTTGCAATTTTCGCCTTAGGCCGGCCCTGACTGGCCTCAATAATATAAAACTATTAGATACAATAGTAAAAGCAGTACAATCTGTTTACAGTGATCAACGGTCACATAGATTAACAATCAAACAACGTATTGTTTTAGTATTGACTAAATTGAAATGTGACTTTACATATGTGACATTATCTATTTTATTTCGCATTTCACAAGAATTATGCCAAAAATATATTTATGAAATGCTACCCATTATGAGTAGAGTTCTTAGTTGTGTCATAAGATTCCCAGAATATTCTGGAATACAGAAAAACATGCCAAAATGTTTTGAAAGTTTTCAAAATACTCGAATCATCTTAGACTGTACAGAAATTTTTATACAGAAACCAAAGCGCCATTTCTGCAGGATCAGGTTTTACTCTCAGTATAAATCTAATAACACAGTGAAATTCATAACAGGTGTTTCTCCTGGAGGTTTAATTACTTATATTAGTGAACCATATGGGGGAAGAGCATCTGATAAAACGTTTTTCCAACAAAGTGACTTAATTTTAAAGTTTAGAAAGCTCACAGGATGCTATTATGGTGGACAAAAGTTTCTTGATAGATGATATTTGTCAACAGTTTTAAATAAAGTTGATCAGGCCACCATTTATGAAAGATAACAAACAGTTGACTACAGAAGAAGCATTGTTGAATGCCAAAATAGCAGCTGCTAGAGTACATATTGAACGAGTCAATCAGAGAATTAAGATATTCATCTCATGATCTAACCTAAGTTTTCTCTCAATTTGGCTACAAAACAAATGATGATAATCACCAACCGCCTCAATAGCAATGAAAATACATACACAGTAACAGACTTGTTCACTAAAGAAGCCTGAAAAGTCTTTATATTTATTGTAAAAATTATATTTCAAAAACACAAATAAACACACAACAAATACAACATAAATATTCCAATGTCAATATTTATAGTTTTACGACTGGCCACATTGGCGCTGCATTCTTATTTTCAGATGCCTATAGGGGTCGAGAAAGAACTCATGACATCTCACTAAGGGGGGAGGGTGAGTCAAAAAATCGCCAAAATTATCTCACGTAATTAATGGATGCCCCCTTAACAATCGACTTGGTGAATGTTAGAAACATTGAAACGATACCCAAACATGAGAAAACAATAGACAGCTGTTTCTGCATTTGAGGGACATTGTCAGTCTTGTTCATCCACCTAGTACGGTATCTTCAGAACAACAATCGAAACGACGCTATTCATATAGGTCTTGTAAACAAAGGCATTCTGAATGGTTATTATTCTCGATTGATAGACTATTATCATGTCCAAAAAAAGCAGAAGCAGCTGCCGGTTGTACAAATCCCACTATGAGTAATTTCATAGATCCCTTAAATTGGCAGAGCACATGTAGCAGACAGCAAAAATAGTGGTGAACTAAATTAGGAATAATTTAGTGCTAATTTAGTACCCAAACAAAAAATTTATTACACTTGCGAAAAAAAAGTTATAACAAATTCTGCCAGCTTAAATTAAAGCTAGCAGACATTCATCAAATGACCCAAACGTTAGTAAAAAAACATTTCTTATATTTAGTGCTAATTTAGTACCCAAACAAAAAATTTATTACACTTGCGAAAAAAAAGTTATAACAAATTCTGCCAGCTTAAATTAAAGCTAGCAGACATTCATCAAATGACCCAAACGTTAGTAAAAAAACATTTCTTATATTTAGTGCTAATTTAGTACCCAAACAAAAAATTTATTACACTTGCGAAAAAAAAGTTATCCCGATACACGTGCTCACACTCAGAACGTTGAACGCATGTGGCGGGATGTCAGAGGTGATATTCCCAAATACGTCTCACTACGTCTACTATTTGGCCCAATATTACTTCCATCGGAAATTTCCCCATTTTCGCGATAGATATCATGAGTTTTTCAAATATTTAGCCGAAGTATATCCCCCCACAGGTGAAGAACGTGACGATGAGTGAAACACTTCATCACTAACCCTGTTATACAGAGTGACCATTTATTTTATTTATTTATCGAATATGATCATATTTAGTTGATTCTTTCCGTTAAACTAATGCCGAAACTACGCTTTCGTTTATTTTCAGATAGTGAAAATTTGCATTTTTTTTGTCGAGATCCTGTCTTTATTGATGTTATGTAATCAGCTCCCCTTTCCCTACATTGTTATCGCCTACCCCTTCCTTTCCTGGCAAAAAATAGCTCTCACCTCCCCGTGGTCTTTGCTGGATAGCTATTTCAAATACAATTACTCGGTAATTATGGATACTACAACCAGACTCCCCGATTTTCTTGAAATTTCGGATTATAGCTTAGTTTGGCCTGAAAAAGCCGAATATGAAGATTTTGTCGCTGGGTCACCTTTTTTTTTTAATAAAAAACTTGAACTGACCTGACTTTTTCTAACCTTACTAACCTAACCTCCGAGTTCATAAAAGTATAGAATTCATGAAATAGATGAATTTTATTATCAAAAACATTGTCTTTTTTATAATCAAATTCATATTTTTCAGGAATTCTATACTTTTAAGAACTCGGAGGTTAGGTTAGTAAGGTTAGAAAAAGTCAGGTCAGCTCAAGTTTTTGAAAAAAAAAAGATGACCCAGCGACAATATCTGACTTCATATTCATTTTTCAGGCCAAAATAAGCTATTATCCGAAATTTCAAGAAAATCGGGGCAGTCTGTTGTATCCATAATTTATGTATCTATCAATAATAAATAACATTTCAATTTAACGAAATAAGAAAGAAGCATTTGGGATCATATTAGTAATTGGCGCCACATAGGTACTATTCAAAAGTGATAATTTATTCGTTCGCCAGACGTTTCCCTGAATAGGTTAGTTTTGTTCTTACGTGTGACAAGACCGTTTATGAATTTAAAATTGCCGCCTTATTTCCCTGCTCGCTTAGCCAACGAATTCATGAACGCTTATTGGTCCTAGAGTTTACGAACGTGATCATTGATGAATGTCTGCTAGCTTTAATTGAAGCTGGTAGAATTTGTTATAACTTTTTTTTCGCAAGTGTAATAAATTTTTTGTTTGGGTACTAAATTAGCACTAAATATAAGAAATGTTTTTTTACTAACGTTTGGGTCATTTGATGAATGTCCGCTAGCTTTAATTTAAGCTGGCAGAATTTGTTATAACTTTTTTTTCGCAAGTGTAATAAATTTTTTGTTTGGGTACTAAATTAGCACTAAATATAAGAAATGTTTTTTTACTAACGTTTGGGTCATTTGATGAATGTCTGCTAGCTTTAATTTAAGCTGGTAGAATTTGTTATAACTTTTTTTTCGCAAGTGTAATAAATTTTTTGTTTGGGTACTAAATTAGCACTAAATTATTCCTAATTTAGTTCACCACTATTTTTGCTGTCTGCTACATGTGCTCTGCCAATTTAAGGGATCTGTAATTTCATGCGCCTTTGCACTCACCAGTGTAACTTCGCAATCCTGCCGGCCCCGATCGAGGTCTTGATGTAGTGGATGAGGTACTGCCGTTACTCCTATTGCTAATTGTACTGGGACTTCTGGATAGTTCTGATTTTGACCGTCCGGGATTTCTATTAGATCTTCTTCTTTGTGCAGTGGATCTATTAAAAAGTACTTCCAATAGTACGACTGAATGAAATGAATTTTCAATCATTTAATTATTCACCATTTATAAACTAAGAAAATTCATTACATGAAGTTGTATGATATTATTTCATTGCTTTATTTTTCCATTGGTATTAAATTGAACAGCACTCAATTCCTAACTTTTTATTCGATATCACATATTTATTTATGATAATTTACAAATTTAATTATAAATAACTATTTGAATTTGAATACACAAAATAACATTTGTAACATTCGAAATTACGTACAAGAGGTACGCTTGTAGTGCTGCCGGACTGAGCTAGCAAAATGTTCAAATATTTAGGTTCTTGAGGTTATGAAAAGGAAAAAATCGTATAGAACAGTCAGGTAGACAAAAATATATTTTCATAATTTAGATATTATGAGAACTGATAAAATGGAAGAAAACAAATAGTAATTAACTTGATAGTTTGTGAAAACAATGAGTCACTATAGGGTTTCATCTAGAATTATGTAACCATAAACGAACAAGGAGAATTCTGTTATGAAAAGAAAAATATCGTGTGTGAAAACACAGTATGGTGGAAAAAATTATGTTTTCCTAATGTAGACATTATGAGAACTGATACAAAAGATGAAAACAAATGGTAATTAACTCTAATGTTGTGGAAACAAGAAGTCAATATCGGGCGTTAACTTGAAATTAACATATAAACATATACAAACAAGGCGAATACTTGTAAAATTCATATTAGAACTTGGCAACACTATTCTAGGTGCTGTCGTGTCGTGTGGAGATTACGTCGGGCTCCCATTCTATATGAAAACGAATTATTACAATAGAGCTTGAGCGGGAATAGGTAAACATCGTAGATATTGACGTGTTGGAACCAACATATTTTTTAGACATTACTGTTCAAGACGAGGGTGATCCCACGATTCCGTTGATGCCTTGATCAGTATTTCAAATAATCAAATTTTATGAAATTTATCTCTTAATGAAATAACTCAAAAATATTTCATCTAAGAAACATCGTCAGCCCACATCCTCAAAAATAGCTACCTGCATAGTCCTGTAGGACACTCTTCACCTAAAGCACATCTTCCTTCGCATATAGATCTTGACTGAAGTAGTTCTTCGTAGTTATCCAGCATTAACATACACTGCTCCTGATCTCCTTTTACTAGAGCTAAACTGGGATATCTTTCTTTGAGCCTTCTTCGTTCCTGAAATCGACATAAATAATTTGTCATTATCAAACCAATTCTTGCTTTATATATATATATATATATATATATATATATATATATATATATATATATATTTTTCCTTTCAGACATTACATAAATGTATAGGACACGTCACATACTAAATATACATATTAACCTAACAAGTAACAAATTAACTTATTAGGAGAAAGACTAACAGAATTCAACAGAAAAATATTCTTTCAAGCTGTAAAAGCAGTGTTTCAACAGAATCTTCTTAATTTCCTTCTTGAAACATAATAAATCTAAAGACCTAATCCCTTGGGGGAGACGACTGTAAAGTTTGATTCCTACATAACTAGGCGATAACTCAAACTTAGAGGTAGCATGCGTGGGAATACATAATGTGTCCTTATTCCGCGTATTATACTCGTGAAAACTAGTAAGTTTATTCAGATTCAATAACCTATGCCGAACAAACAAGAGACAATGTAAAATATAGATACACGGCAATGGTAGAACTTTCTGCTGAATAAATGTCGGTCGGCAGGACTCCTGGGGTTTCAAATTATATATGAGGCGTATAATCCTTTTCTGTGTGAGAAAAACTCTTCCACTTCCAGTCGAGCCACCCCACAAAACAACATTGTAACTCAGATGACTGTGTACGAGTGCATAATACACCGTGAGTAGGCTCTCCATTGGCAACGAGTGTTTAAGACGACTAAGCGCGTAGAATGATTTGTTTAACTTTTTACTGAGTTGATCCACGTGACAGTGCCACCTCAAATACTTGTCGACATGTACACCCAAAAATCTTACACTATCTGCGGATCGTAATTCAAATCGATAACCAATGCTTCGTTCAGGTTCATTTCACGCAGTTGAAACTGCATAAATTCTGTTTTATCTAAGTTTAACATTAGAGAATTCTTGTAACACCAATCCGAGAATTCCCGGATGAGTCTCTCGCATTTTAACTTGAGTTCACCAGTGGTCAATGACAAATGGTTTTCATATCAGGTCCTTATATCTAAAATCATTTAAAAACCTCTCTAGCAATACGAGGTCGCTTCTTCCGCCAATGCTGATACCACCTCAAACCATCACCGTTCCGCCTTGGTAGCTGTGAACTTCCTATGCAGTCCTAAGTCTCCAAACATTTACAGCTTGTCTCCATACATGAGTACGTCTAGTATCTGGACGTAAACCAAATCTCGGTTCATCACTAAACAACACAGGAGTTTATTCTTGCATGCCCCATTCGATGTGATTTCTAGCCCAGACTATTCGGGCCTCGCGATTTCCTCTGGATAATGGTGGAGCTCTCCATGAACGCCTGGCTCGTAAATTGGACTGGTGTAGTCTATTTCTCACAGTTTGGTCACTTATCTGTATATGGTAAGCGTTTCTGAGTTCCAAACTTAGTTGACCTGCCGTGACGGTTGGATTTCTCAGAGCTTGAATTCTCAGAAATCTATCCTGTGCCGCCGTTGTTATTCTGGTACGGCCAGTATGTTGCTCTCTTACATCACCAGTTGTATTATAATGAATCCTTGAACGACTTCTAGTGGACTAGTTAGTCCCTAATTCATTTGCAACAACCCTCTGCGACATTCCAGCTTGAAGCATTCCAATGGCCCTTAAGGCCCGGTTGTACAGTCACGGTTTAAGCCAAGCTCAAGGTTGAACTTGGTTTAAATGAGACTGTAACGTTGCACAGAGCTAGTTCAACGCAAAGCTTGGTTCACCGGTTGTCAAATTATGCGGTTCAGCTGAACCATCAAATTCAGGCGCTTAAACCGAGCTCAAAGATAATATAACCTCACTCCTTGTATTAAATTGTTGGAAAGGTAGAGGTATCATCATAATATTAGATTATATTTTTGTCAAAATAATTTAAAATAAAAATAATGATAACTTTATAAAGAAATAAAAAACTAACTTTTCACAGGTTGAAATAAAAATCTATTGAGTAAACGCGTTTCGTCATAACATTGACTTCATCTCGTACTGTACGAGATGAATTCAATGTTATGACGAAACGCGTTTACTCAACAGATTTTTACTTCAACCTGTGAAAAGTTAGTTTTTTTATTTCTTTATAAAGTTATGAATATGAACTTTCACCAAGTAAATGCCAATTCCATTCAATAAAAATAATGGCTCATTAGCTACATGATAATCTTCAGGAACTAACAGACGATGAGGACTTTGCTGAAATAGTAGAAGTATTAAATAATGCTGGAAGACAACCAAAGAAATATAGAGATAGAATGGACCATTTTGTTGTATGGAAGAAACTGCAGTTAATTTTGTTGATAATATAAATTTTCAACCTCACATGAATGCTAACAATATTCATAATATCAACAATGTTGTGAGGCATCAATTAATGAATTACTTCAGAGAACTGTAGTAATAAATTGTTTCTTTATTTAAAAAATATATGTTAGAATCCTATGTAAGCTTCTTCTAATGATTACATTATTATGGGCATAAAAATTTGAATTCCATATCATAATCATAAAAAAAATTTTGTAGTAGGTACTTTTATTTCATTTACTATTATTATTAACTTTTTTATTAACAATTTATTTACTATTATTATTAACTTTTTTATTAACAAATCCACCTATTATACAACACAATAAATTAACATTGGTCATTTTAAATTCTTTTTAATTTTTAAAGCATAATATGCTTCTCTATTGATAAATTTTCCATTCGTAACTTATTTCACTCAATTATTCCATCTGTCTCTATTTTTAATTAATTTATTTTTTCTGAGTAAGACTTTCGGTTTTAATTCGTTTTAAAAAGATACAGCTTGGCGTACCGTTTCACAATGCAACATACAAGTTCCGTGTCCGTTTTCAAAATTCAAATTAACATAAATCACAACATATCTGCAATGCAGCCGATCTGCATTCAGCAACGACAAAAAAATTAACAGCGCATGTGCAAACGATACCAACATAACACAAATTTTTTTGAACTCGGTTTAGTAAAGCTAGTCTTCAAAATTACCTGTACAACTGAAAGCTATTATTGAACCGAGTTCATCCTTGAGCCTAGCTCAGTAGAACCATGGCTTAAACCGCTACTGTACAACCGGGCCTAACTGCACGTCTCTCTGAAGGTGATTACGTTCCATTATTCAGTCAAACAACACTACTCAAAATTTTCAATAATTACCATTCGCTGGTAGAATAACATCTGATTTGATCTGATGGATAAAAACAAGGAACTACATAGAGAAAATTAATAGTCGTTGAAAAAAAGAGAAACACATGCCATGATGTTCAAAATGATAAAAAAGTATTGTGTAAATAACAAACAAAGATCTGCAACGCCATAATGCCACGTGGATTTCCGAGAATTAAAAAATAATCCCAAAATATGCTTGACCCTTAGATTCTTTTGATGAGTGTATATTATATATATATATATATATATATATATATATATATATATATATATATATATATATATATATATATATATATATAATTAATTGTTAAGGTTAGAAGACTGTCTAAGTTAAGACTACATACCTGATTAAGCATTTTCTCCCTATATATATATATATATATATATATATATATATATATATATATATATATATATATATATATATATATATTATATATATATATATATATATATATATATATATATATATATATATATATATATACCTATATATTCGTATATTTCGTTTTTCCTGATGATGATTATTTTTGTAATTAAGAAAATTTACTTCTTCTAGCTATCAAAAGCTATCAAAATTTGATTATTTATCTACGCAAAAATGAAATTATATTTATTCAATTTTCAATGATTATTTTCACTGGAGCACTATACTTTATGCCATTCGTCCAGTTATTTTTATACTGAAAGTTGTTTTCCTGGTCTATAATGTTGCACAATCATTTCATCACTTTCAGTTTCAGCGGAAAAATATCCTTTAAAGTTTAATTGGTCATGCGAACTAAGCACCTTCGTATGGATGTAGTAAAAATATTTAAGAAATTTCATTAATTGAGTACCTCATATTTGAACACTCAGTTACAGAAGCAATGTTTCGTTGATTTTCGTTGATTATATTAGTAGTAGTATAATGTTCTGTTTGAATATTATTCCCAATCACCTCTCGAACTGACTGCTTCTCTCATAATGAATATGAAATTTAGAAAAAAATTTTAGACGAGTGAAAAAACAAATACCATTATTTGAGGGATAAGTTGAAAAAATATTCTGATCCTCAATATGTATTGGAAATGAAAATCTGTTCCTTTCCTGATTGGATGGTTTAAAGAATCTCGAGACCTGAAAAATCAACAATAACTTGATATTTAAATTACTAAGCAAAATTAATATTTCTTTCAAATTAAAATTTTGCGAAGAAATGATAAAGTAGAGAATTTTCTTTTTGTAATTTTTTGTATTATATAAGAATAATAATATAGAAATTTTATTGCAATTTTGATCAGTTTATTATACTTTGTCACACTAACCTTTTGAACTAAAATATGAAGGTAAATAATTGGTTGAGTCTTCAGGTATCATTAAAATTATTTGAATTTATTACAATGAAATTACTCGTGATTCTCTTCTTTTCTGGAGAATACCTAATGATGTAGATTATATACATGAATACCCCTTAAACGCCAAGTTTTTAAAAAAATAATTTATACAGCTCGATTTTTGAAACTTGACGTTGTACTCGTACATGAATGAAAATTTATTTTATCCTCAAAACTGCATCAAGAGTAGTCTGGAAATCCGAACTATCATTTCTACCACAATATCCTGTATGTGGAATAAGCCATTTACGATATAATTATGAACTATAATGAAAGCTTCCACCATCACAATATTTGCCACTTATTATTGCGTTTTGATGTTATTCTGAGTGTTGGTTTGCGTGCAGAATTATATCGTTATTTCCATGAATAGAGTTTTTCTCATTACATATCGTGTATTTTTGAAGGCATCAAACATACACACCCACACACACACACACATACATACATACATATACATATATATATATATATATATATATATCTATATATATATATATATATATATATATATATATATATATATATATATATATATATATATATATATATATATTTATATATATATATATATATATATATATATATATATATATATATATATATATATATATATATATATATATATATATATATATATATATATATAGAAGGGTGGTGAAGTTGAGGAAAACTATATATGTAAAATTTTGAGGTTGCAGTCAGAAATTGTTGGGCTAGGTTGAAGAATACTCTTTATCATATGATCGAGCTTTCGGAAATGGTTATATCGTTCTTCAAGACATTAGCATGAGGTTATATCAAATTTTGAAAGCGTAAATAAAAAACAGAGAAGCTGATTGGTAAGATTTAGTAAATTAGAGTGAGAAGGTCCTTGTAGTTTTTTGACTCTGGCATGATGGGAGTTTGTTTGCTGGTTTTTTAAAATTGAGATTTATAATTTTGAATTTGATGTTTACACATGTGACGATTTTTCAAAATTTTAACCATCAGCTTCTCTGTTTTTAATTTACGCTCTAAAAATTTCATATAACCTCATGTTAATGCCTTGAAAAAAGAAAATAACCATTTTCGAAAGCTCGACCATATGACAAAGAGTATTTTTAAACCTAGCCCAACAATTATTCTGACTGCAACCTCAAAATTTTTCATATATATATATATATATATATATATATATATATATAGATATATATATAAATATATATATATATATATATACAGTGCGCCGCAAATTTAACGCCTAGCTCAAATATTCCCTAAGATTTGACTGTGAATTTTTTCTCAGCCGGTGATCCGATTTGAATAATATTGTCAACAATTTGTAGCTCCGTTCTTTGAGAATATAACAGTAGTTACCACACAATCGAAGAACTGAAATAGACTTATTGTACAGGGTGTTCAATCAGTGACATGTTTTCTTCGTCAAAGTTCGAGAGATATTTATGTTTTTATGACCGCTCATATCGTTCGCACGAAATATTTTAAAACTTTTTTGTTAATTTGCGAAGAAGACTGTGCAAACAAAATTACATTATGTAGCTAGAGTAGTACAAAATTACCTGCAAGAAGTCGAAATTAGAACTTTGGCATGGCCACCAAAGAGTCCTGACCAAAATCCCATAGAATATTTATGGAACCACATGAGTCGACAGGTTCTCTACAGCACCTACCTGAAGATCTACATGAACTTTCATTAGGGCTTACGGAAATATGGAATCAAATTGATCAAGCTGTAATTAGAAACCTGATTTCAAGCATGCCAAGAAGATGTGGCGCAGAAATCAAGAGAAGGCAATACACGTTCTTAATTTTATTTGCTAATTGAGATGCTAAAGTTTTTGTTTGCAAAAACCTTCACCTACTGGTAAGGGTTTTTTTGTTTCCTAATAGAGGGACATACGAAACCAATTGAACACAGTTGTCAACTTGTGATGAAATTTTATATACACAGCCTTCTTCGCAGTTCAACAGAAAAATTTTAAAAAATTTCCTCCGAAAAATGTGAGTGGCCATAAAAACAGGAATATCTCTCGGGATGCGTAAGATAAACGAACGATTGTAAGAACAAATTACTCAGAAGACTTGAGAGTATAACACCGAATACTATTTTTCTGCTACCCGACATTGCCCGCAGAGGGATTTAAACTTTGACTAGGAAAACATGTCACTATTCAATCACCCTGTACAATGAGTTTATTCAATTTTTTGATTATCTTATAGCTTTTGAAATTTTTGAAAGAACGAAGCTACAATTGGGTGAAAAAGTTATTCCAATCGAATCACCGGCTGAGAAAATATTCACAGTCAGAACTTAGGGAACATTCAAGCTATGCGTTAAATTTGCGGCGCAGCGTATATAAATATATATATATATATATATATATATATATATATATATATATCTATATATATATATATATATATATATATATATATATATATATATATATATATATATATATATATATATATATATGTATATATATATATACCTATATATATATATATATATATATATATATATATATATATATATATATATATATACATGGAGTTACCAGTATCTACCAAATCAATAGCAGTTTCTAAATCAAAATCAAACGAGATCACTCTCTCATTGTGAGGAACGTCAAAGTGCACGAACTTTCAACGAAGTTAGCGAAGGACACAACCGAGATGTGAAAGCGCGACTTGACACAATCTCGACTATCAATTTCTCAGTGGAATCGCAACTCAGTTCAAACTAGTTAATATTAATTAACTATTCCATTTAGTTCGCTACGTTCAAAAGAATCCTTCATTGTGGAGTTTTATCATTCTGAAGAGAGGTATTGCAGTCATTTGAACTTGACAGAGATAATTTATATCGTCAAATAAAAGTGGAAAATTATAAATTGGCTCCGAGTACTAAAAATGAATACAAATAGAGGTTAATAGATTGACGTTTCGAGAAAGTTTGCAACAATAGTATCTATACAGTTACAGTTGTGGAGAACGAACATTCCGTTGTAAATTTTGAATGTAAAAATAAAATTATATATAATATATTTATATATATATATATATATATATATATATATATATATATATATATATATATATATATATATATATATATATATATATATATATATATATATATATATATATAGGTATTTTTTTTTCAATAACACATGCTTTTTTTCGGAAATTTACGTTTCATCACGAAATTCTTGAATTTTTCAAAACTTTAAGGGCTTAAATTCACTATGACATTGATAAATATCGGGTTCCCGACTTAATCTCCACACGACAAGACAGCATTTAGGCCAGTGTTGCCAAGTTGTAATATGCACTATTATATTTCATATCCGATGTCCCACGACTCGTGAAGGGCATAAATCGCCTGTCGGAGGACTCGTGAAGAGCATAAATTCCCGCCATGGAGGATTTCGACAAAATCCCCAAAGCCGAAAAGTTCTAAGGAAAACCGCAATTGTGTGATTATCTTCTACAGCAAGGAAATGCAGTGTTGTTTGATTCCCGGCATCCCGGAGTAGAGTCTCAAATACTGGAATGGCTACTTCCGTATGCGGGTCACACAAATTAAATATGTATATATATATATATATATATATATATATATATATATATATATATATATATATATATATATATATATATATATAAATATATATATATATATATATATATAAATGTATATTACATAAAGTGAACAAGGAAAATTCTTTAATAATTTAAAAAATTATCAAACAACTTTCCAAGGAAGCTAGTTATACGTATTCAGCAACGCAAAATCCGCATTCACAATCGAACGGTGAATTATAGAAATTGTCAAGTCACCCCGACTCAAAATCTGCATACAGTTGTTTCGATCTTATTAGATCTCATCAGTGCAGCTTATTTGACTCGGAGTGAATTAACAAATTTCTAATTGTTCCCCAATACAAATCGCGGTCAGTAACACTGGCTGGATAACAATCCAGAGCGCCATCCCACCAAAGATATTGGGAAACAACAATTCACCGCTTAGACTGAAAACGCAGAAATTCGTCGCTTAAACACGTACCTCCTGATATGAAGATATCTACTCTACAACAGTGGTGTATATGATTCCAAGGCACACTAACATAGTGATTTAAAACCTTTGGATATACTCACGAGAGCGCGCTCCGAATATTCTAGTCGCTTAATACGCAAAATACAACAATCAAATCATGAAAAACATACTAGTCGTCCATGGTCAATTTCATACATTACATAAAGTGAACAAGGAAAATTCTTTAATAATTTAAAAAATTATCAAACAACTTTCCAAGGAAGCTGGTTATACGTATTAAGCAACGCAAAATCCGCATTCACAATCGAACGGTGAATTATAGAAATTGTCAAGGATGTACGTGTTTAAGCGACGAATTTCTGCATTTTCAGTCTAAGCGGTGAATTGTTGTTTCCCAATATCTTTGGTGGGATGGCGCTCTGGATTGTTATCCAGCCAGTGTTACTGACCACGATTTGTATTGGGGAACAATTAGAAATTTGTTAATTCACTCCGAGTCAAATAAGCTGCTCTGATGAGATCTAATAAGATCGAAACAGCTGTATGCAGATTTTGAGTCGGGGTGTCTTGACAATTTCTATAACTCACCGTTCGATTGTGAATGCGGATTTTGCGTTGCTGAATACGTATAACCAGCTTCCTTGGAAAGTTGTTTGATAATTTTTTAATCAAAGAATTTTCCTTGTTCACTTTATGTAATGTATGAAATTGACCATGGTCGACTAGTATGTTTTTCATGATTTGATTGTTGTATTTTGCGTATTAAGCGACTAGAATATTCGGAGAGCGCTCTCGTGAGTATATCCAAAGGTTTTAAATCACTATGTTAGTGTGCCTTGGAATAATATACACCACTGTTGTAGAGTAGATATTTTCATATCAGTAGGTACGTGTTTAAGCGACGAATTTCTGCATTTTCAGTCTAAGCGGTGAATTGTTGTCTATATATTATATATATATATATTATATATATATATATAATATATATATATATATATATATATATATATATATATATATATATATATATATATATATATATATATATATATATATATATATATATATATATATATATATATATATAAATATATATATATATATATATATATATATATATGTATATATATACTATATATATATATATATATATATATATATATATATATATATATAAATATATATATATTTATATATATATATATATATATATATATATATATATATATATATTTATATATATATTTATATATGTATATATATACATATATATATATATATATGTTTGGCCAATCATCGACAAACTAGGCACATCCAAGTGTTGTTTTGTGCTTAGACAATTATGGAAATATTCTCTATAGTGTCTGTGAAAATGAATTTTGTAGAACTCGTGGCAGGGAAGCTGGACTGGCGCATTCGCCAGACACCATTTTGAAATGAAGAATTGAGCCGCAGCAACGAGTGGCCAGGCTAGTATTATATTAGGCTCTTGCACCGTTTTATTATAAAACGTCGTTTAACTAAACTTGGTTTAATTTTTAAACTACGTTTATTTTTCTGGTCGTTGCACCAAAGAATTATAACCGACCCATTGCTAAACTGCGTTTAAGTATTATTTTGGATGAAACAGCGATGTACATGAAGTAAAAAGAAGAAACAGAATTTATTTTTCTACTTTTTTAACCTAGTTTTAATAGTAAAGAAGTTGTTTTTTTTGTGATTTGTATTGAATATGCATAAAATGGAAGATAATAATAAAAGGACCACACTGATATTTTTCAGATAGAGAAACTGTGGATGTATGAACTCCAACAAATTGAGCAATACTGTGCAAATGTCCTCCATGGGCATACAATTTTAACGCTAAAAGTAGCTGATCCATGGGGGACAAGCTGTCATTCCTACAAAGTTAGATATGTTTAATGGGTACTCTACCCGTGATATTATATTAATACATTTTTTTTTGTGTGTTGTTTTAATTCTGGAGAGTAGATTTGCATTTATGAGTTGAATGAGTGCATTAGTATACATAAACTATAAATCCACCCTTCAGTTCTGCAGGCCAAATTTTTTTACCACCTAGAGAGAATAACTGGCAAAATACCTATAAGATGATTATTGTTGATTGAACAAAAAAATCTATAACAATAATACAATATAATCGGATACCAATACTTTTGCATAGCTTGACGATTGCCAAGCAAACATTTTTGAAATAAATATGTGTCTACTGTTACAGGCTACAATATTCCAGGAATTCTAGAACGTTCAAGTTGTCGTTATAGATATCAAACTCTTCATAAAACATTTTGAACAAAAATTCGAGTTTCCGCCGGCAAAAATTAATTTTTTAAGGAAAAATAAACCATTTCTTCTACAAATAACCTCAAAATTTACTTAAACATCAAATTAAACGCCGAAAATTGGGCGTTTAATTTATGCGGGGTTTAGGGCGTCTTAAACGCCGTTTATATTTTGGTGCAAGCGAAAATGTCAATTTAAACTCGGTTTACCATTAAACTTAGTTTAATAATATACGGTGCAAGAGCCTATATATATATAAAAAAAATTTTTTCGTTACATATTGGCATCTCCAGCGGCTCCCATTCAGTCAAATGAGCTGTAATTTGGTACCTGGGGTTGTTTTCGTTGCAGAACGAAACTATAAAAATTTGGATGAATTTTTCCAACCGCCGCCATTTTTACTTAGATATTTCTATTTTCGTGGTTTTGGAAAAATTGCCGAATTTTACAGCTTCTACAGATTGAGTTAGAGGTTTGAAGTTTGGTACTTACATTGAGATTATGTTGACTTAAAATCCATCCTTGGATTCAATTTTTTTTCTCAAAATTCTGAGATCACCGCCGCATTTCGTTGTGACTATTCCATTCGAATTGCATCTCGATCTGCTATCAGTACGCGAGGGTTGAAATTTTGTAACTGGATTATGTTGATGTTGAGATACGTTCATTTGTTGGTTTCAATTTTTTTTCTATATATATATATATAAATATATATATATATATATAAATATATATATATAATTATATATATATATATATATATATATATATATATATATATATAAATAATCTCTTGATGATTATTAGCAATAACAGGCTTGTTGAATCTCAAAAACTCGATTTTATTAAAAAGATGACGTTTCGCCACGACATTCGTGGCTTTATCAAAACTTTTGAAAAAATTGAAATAGAAAAAGACTACTATGTCTCCCTAAAATTTTTTTCGGCTGTGGCCGTTCTTTGTTATTTATTACGTGCTATTCAGTCCAATATTAACATTCAAAACTGTTATTATTAGATGGTAAGGGAAACTACATAAACCTTTACCCACGTAATGTTCGAAATAGGTTCAAATTATTTTGATTTTGAAGAGTCAAAGAATAGGGTACTATTTATCTTGTTTTCAAAAATTTCTCATTGCGGCTGTGGCCGTCTTCAGTTATTAATTACGTGCTATTTAGTCCAATATCAACAGACAGGTCCGTTGATATTAGATGGGAAGGAAACCACAGAAACCTTCACCCACGTAATGTACAAAATAGGTTTAAAATATTTGATTGTTGTCTTTAAAAAGACATTACTTGTAATTTTGGAGATCACATGTTCTAAACTATACTTTCTTTTTAGAAAAATTGAAAATTCTAGATGTTTAAATTTTGTCTAAGAAGATGAGTTGTTATGGATAGAGTTTGTTTGTTTTGATTTATGTTGTTTCTTCGAAAAATTAAAGAATTAAATCTGCGTATATTGAACTCAAATGTTTGATATCTGTTCTATCATTTACGACTTTATTTAAATTTTTTTGAATATGTAACATTTCTAAAATTTCTCTGCGTTTTTGATCTTTTTCTATTTCTAAAATTTTCGTGCTATTAAAGTTGAAAGTATGATTCTCATTGTTTTTATGTTTTATTAGTGCTGTGGTTTGTGTTCTGGTATATTTGTGTGCTTTTAGTCTTTCTTCTAAATTTTGAAAAGTTTGTCCTATATATGATTTATTACAATTATTACAGGGTATACTATATATATATATATATATATATATATATATATATATATATATATATATATATATATATATATATATATATATATATATATATGTTCATAACCGAATATCATAAAACTTAAAATTATTTCATTCAGTTTGTTGAAAGGTAACTCCTCGTCTCATTGATTCAGAGGACGCACCTTTTGGCCCTGAACTCTAACTCAAACACGCCTATTGGTTCAGTACATATAAAACCCTATAGAAATTTAATAAATAATAAAAATATGATATGGCATTAGTTCTGCTTCGCATTACGAACTGATTTCCTATACGAAATTTCAAGTTGATTAATACAGTTATTCATCCATGCACCATGCCGGTTTTTCCTATAAGAACGAAATAAATTGAATCCGAAAGGGCCCTCCTAACTTTTCTTGGAGTATTTGAATACTCCACAAAAATATCACTCTGACTATATAAAATATTGATTATTGTAAATAAATAATATCGATGAGTCAAAAATATATGGAGGATAGATATTTGTAAGGAAAATTTAATTTTGAATTCTCTATTTCGATCAGTAGTACAGGAAATGAAGCATTTTGGCTCACAATTTTTTCGTCCCAGATGGAATTACGTGAAATTTTCACAGAAGGTAGGAAATAGCCCAAGGATCATTTCCTACATCATGCCGGTGTACGCTAAAACCTTGGGGTGGTTGCCACCCCATCTCGAGGGTGGAACATTTTTTCTACATTTTAACTATAGCAATCGATGGGAAAAGTAATTCTAAGATAAAAATGTATTTTACGTTCTCTTCGTAAAACTAATATTTTTTGATTTATTCGCGGTTGAAAGTAACAGTTTTTCGACGGAACAATCGATGTTTTCAAAAAGTTTTTTGCTAATAGCTCAAAAACTATGCATTTTATCAAAAAACAGGTGGAGAGCAAAATTGTAGCTCTTGAAAAAACAAATAAAATTTTTTTAAAATTATTTTTCTACAACCAATAAGAACTGAGATACGGCATTTTAATGGTTAACTTATTTCAGTCAAATGCATAATTTGAAAGATTCAAAGTCAAATAAAAATTTGCATTTTTCGAAGAAAACTCATTGAAACTTTTTTGAAGTATTTAACTAGACCTTTCAAATTGAAAAAAAAACAAAAGTTTCTGGCATGAACATTAAACGACTTATGATCAAAATAATGTCGGTACCTACTTTTTCCTATGAAAAAATAAGTGAAAACAACCCTCTTACTACTCCCCTAATTGAAATTGATCCTCAGTCTTTTGTGGTTCTCTTTATACATGTATTTTTAATACACCCAAAAAGTTTGACCAATTTGAAACGCCTGATTTCAGAAAAATTAGAGTTTAAAGAAAAAACGATTTTTTGCGATTTCGTATTTTTCACCCTTTCCTTCAAAATATCTCCGAAATTACTGGAGATACGAATGATTTTTTAATGACTTAAATATTTCTGTACATAGATTTTCTGTACAGTGAATATTTGGTGAGATATAGCCGTTTAAAACCTCTATTTACAAGCGAACACCACCTTATTCGAGTCCTTTAAACTCACCCCATTTAAAAACTAAGGGATCTTAAGGAATTTAATTCACACAGTCTTATAGTTCTTGAAAAAAGCCCTACAAAATCGTCTGTGAAAAAACTTTCTATCGCTAAAAATGAAGGATCTATGTTTTAAAAACCAATAAAAATTTTTTCGAAACATTCGAAGTTCGGAGCGACAGGAAATGAAGTTCATAAAATGACAAAACCTTGCAATTCTTTCGTCCGGCATCGATTTGAATGAAAATTTGGAATTAGGCTTCTTTCATCCTCTAGTTCATTTTCTACATCGTGCCGTTGTATGCTTTCTGTTCTTTAAGGGTGAAAACTACCCCTAATTGTAAAAAATTATAAAATAACATTGTAAACCTTAAGATGGGTAACATTTGGTTTGGATTAGTTGAATAATGATTGTTTCATGCTTTAGAATATAATTTCTAATGTTTCAACCCTTAAAAATCCACCCTTTCTGGAGCTTAATGTAAAAATAAGTATCTATCTCAAACAACGATTTCATCTTGCATCGATTTGCACCAAAATTTGAAATAAGGCTCGTCTCATCCTCTACTTCAAATTTTATATCTCATGGACACTTTTTATTTTAGAAGGGTAAAAACTTCCCCTAATTGTCAAAAATTAAAAAATATTATTTCAAACCTCAAGATGGTTAAAATTTGGTTTGGATAAGTTGAATAATGATTGTTTTATGCTTTGGAATACAATTTCTAATGTTTCAACCCTTAAAAATCCACCCTTGTTAAAGCTTGATATGAAAAAAATTATTTATCCTAAAAAATGATTAATTATCCTAAAGCATAAAACAATCATTACTTCACGAATTCAAACAAAATTTTACCCATATTAAGGTTTTGCAATGTTATTTTATATTTTTTTACAATAAGGGGTAGTTTTCACTTCAAAAAATAATCAACGCCCATGAGAATGATATAAAATATGAAGTACAGGGTAAGATGATCCTAATCCCAAGTAGGTATTTATGCAAATCGATGAATGACGAAATCCTTCTTTTAGGATAAATAATTTTTTTATATCAAACTCTAACGAGGGTGGATTTTTAAGGGTTGAAACATTAGAAATTGTATTCCAAAGCATGAAACAATCATTATTCAACTAATTCAATCCAAATTTCACCCATCTTAAGGTTTACAATGTTATTTAATAAATTTTTTCAATTAAGGGTAGTTTTCACCCTTAAAAAACAAAAAGCGTACAACGAAACGATGTAGAAAATGAACTATAGGGTTAAATGAGCGTAATTCCAAATTTTTATTCAAATAGATGCAGGACGAAAAAATTGCGAGGTTTAGTCATTTTTTGAGCTTCATTTCCTGTACTACAGTTTTGAAATGCAATTGAAGAATTGAAAATGTTCAGTGAAAATATTAGGCCATCTTATTAGTTTCACGATTCATATTTCGAAAACTAATTTTGAAAGAATTTGAGATTATTCGTAGTTGACTGTAAAAGAAATGACCCTGCATTTATACCAATTTATAATTAATTAGTGAAAATGAACTTTTAAATTGCTACTACCTACCAAAAAATCACATAGTGTAGATAATATGAATGAAAATGCCTTCACGTTATTACCTGAAAAATTACCTAGTTAACTTTTCTTTATAAATTCGAATTCACTGAAAATTAATTATATTTCACAAAGCTGAAATGTACGAGAACAAATTCATTTCGAATTCTCTTTAATTAATTAATGGATTTATAATAAATTGTCAGTTAGTGCATAATTAAAACTTTTCAGGATAAGTATAAAGAATGAATTAGAAGTATTATCTATACTGTCGTTCGAAGCGATTCAAATTTATATTCATAGAAACCCTTGAAATGTTATAATTATTCAATGGCAATAAATATTTTATTATATGAATTGTTGCCTTATAGTTATCAAGGTATCAAGGGTATTATACGGATAATAACGCTTGGAGTCGATAGTGTGTTTCCCGAGAGCTTCTGGCTCCAGGGATATACGTTGACCGAACACCTTATCCTTATAAGAACCATGGTGCCTTCAACGACTAAATATGTATCAAAATATATTTAATTTGAGCAAAATCTAATTCAAATCAAATTAGATTACCTATCTAATTTCTTTATTACAATTTCTTTTTTTCTATCTAGCATATACCTGAAGAAATAGTTGGGGGAAGTAGGTTAATCATGCGCGGTGGCTAATGATGGGCAACATATTAGCAGTAGAAAATGTCAACCATTTATTGGAATTTATACACTTCGTGCCATCTGTTAGTAGATAGTTAAAGTTGAGCAGCCATTTGGGCAATTTACGCAGCAAACGCGGCTGTCATCGTGTCACTACTATTTTGGTTATTTACTCTAACTTTTGTGCGTGCGAAAAGAAGATTGAAGTTTTTAATAAGGACGTTTTTATTTGAGTAATTATAGTGAAATAATCAATGTGGTTCTAGCTATTGTAGGAGCGATTCATCTAAGGTAAAGTATCTCCGGTTTTATTTCGGTGAATTTTCATAATCATTAGGTCTCTGTCGGGTAATAGTGCGCCGAGTAAAAAGTTTTTGTTGTTATTCAGTATAAAACAAAATGTTTTCTGAATAATTTCAGATGCCAAAATATACCCGCACAATAAATAAAGCTTCCTGGGACGCAGACAAAATGAAAAAAGTCTTGTTATTTGTTGATACCAGAATATACAGTTCGCAAAAGAAAGGAAGACTTTGATGGAGGGCGTGATATCAATGGGTCTCAAATGGGTCCACATCCCATTTTTGGATATTCAACTTCACAGCTTCTGCAGATTTTGTTAGAGGGTTGACATTTGGTACGTGTTCATGTTGAAATAGGATCCTATGTGTGTTTCATCTTTTATACTTATGGACTGAGAGCCAGCGTTCCGTAGACATAAGGTATAGTAGCAAAGTCATTATTAATGCTAGGCAGGCGCGGATCCAGGCCCGACTTGGGGGGGGGCATTTATATATTCAAAACCCAAAAGGTACTGGTATTTTGGGCAATGGTAAATCGAGTAGCTAATCAAAACAATTAGGTGGCGTCCGGGCCATTTCGGGGGGGAACGTTCCCCCAGTTCCCCTCTCTGGATCCGCGCCTGATGATAGGTATACTATTTCACCTGCGGTAGATGAAATGGGGATTCACTATGCCCATCAAGGGTTCCTTTGGGCGTGCTCAGAAGTCGAAAAGCATCAAAATTGACTGTGAAAACGTGATCGCAGATTGTCTGCCGTTTTGATATCTTAAAATATATAATTTTTTTTATTTAAAAAGTTAGTAGCAGGTACTTCTTTTCTTCTTTCGGTTCCTACTATAATTTATAGAATTTCAAAGCTGCGAAAATTTTGACAACTTTGCGTTATTTCAGCAAAGCTAAAAATTATACTACTATATGCCATTTATATTATTATTAAATACACGTATTCAAAAAACCAGACAGATCGGTCGGTTCTGACATCCAGGCAGACCATATAATACTTTCTCAGTCGTGCTACTGAAGGCCCACGATTGTGACTCCCCCACTCTTAATGGGAATAAGAGCAAATCAGTATTAATATATGTGAATAATTTTTTTAAATGTTACAATTTATCACCCTTGCTTTCAGTGATATAGATATAATTCCTTATAAAGAAATAAACAAATTTTTTTCAATTTCACTTATAATGATTTTTCTATTTATTTTGTTTCAACCAATCGTACAACGTGAAATGGTAATACAGAATAAATAAATTAGGCTAACATAGGCTACAAAAATGTGAAGATGATTCATTGTTCTTCGTCAGAACTGCAGACTTCCGTTGATTCTATGCAACACTCAAAATCTTCCAAGTTTTGGAGGGTTTCTATTCAGTCGAAAAGAAAGACATCTGTTCCATTCAACTTCGTCCATCGTTCTTACAAAATTACTTCCATACTGGTTAACTGCGAGATGGAGACTGAGAGAGTCAAAATCGTGCGCCTACATTAGCACGACAGTCTGCCTGGATGTCAGAACCTATCTGTCTGGTTTTTTGAATATGTGTATGTAATAATAATATAAATGACATATATAATTTTTAGCTTTGCTGAAATAACGCAAAGTTGTCAAAATTTTCGCAGCTTTGAAATTCTATAAATTATAGTAGGGGAGCCCAAGCAGGGATTTTGGGATTTACTCGAGCGCGGCAGAATAACATATTGTGGGAAATCTTGCACCCTGTTGAGTATCCCCACCATACATGAACCCTCAATATGGGGGCGTTCGTCTAGGGCAGCCGATCAGATTAGTAAAAAAAAACCGATCTTTCGAAAAACTCGAGCGCGTCAGATTAAGGCAAGGTGAGTTAATTACATGCAGAAGAGTATGCATTTCACTAATCTGACGATTTGCACATGGCATAAGAAAATAAGAGACTAAAAAAGTTGCAAAAAGAAAACGTCACATTCTCGAGCACGGTTATAGTTATTTTCGTAATCCCGTTGAAAGATTATATTTTGATTCCGAAGAAAGAAAAAACCCCGTACCTCGCAATTCTAAAGAAAAATCCCAACGTCGTGCACTCTGTTGTCATGGAACAGTTTGACAGTTTTATAAACAACGTCAGTTTTTTGTGTTCTCAAGTTCGCTTTAACCACGACCATGGATGAAATTGAGGAACAAAATCAAATTCCTTTAGAAATATTGGGAGAATCATGTGCAGTGCAGCGAGTGTTGATTAACTGCCGAAAATAACTCAAGAGCGATATCAAAAAGAATATGAAAATTTTGAAATGTGGCGTAAAAGCAAGAATGTAAAGGTGGTTAATGAAGATGTATTATTAGCCTATGCGAAATGAAAATCAGAGGTTTATTCTCCCAACTCGCTGTGGACCAAGATTTCAATGTTGTTATTGTAAGTAGAATGATGTTTTGAAATAAATATTTGAACAAGTGATTTCTTAACGGCCGGCGGCCGTTAACACTTACTTTTCAATTGTCATCTGAATACCATTAAATCAAAATAACAGTATGGGATTACGAAAAATTTTTATTTTCATTTTAAAGTAAGTATCGCGAATTTTTTTTGCATTTTTGAATATCGGCGATGAGTTTTGGTCTCGTACGGCCATCCCACCATGCAAATCGGCAGATTAAGTTACCTTCGTTATCAGAGGCGATGTGGGGTGTATAAACTATTAATATCTGACGCGATCGAGTAAATCTATATAACGATTTTTTTTTACACGTTTTCCCCCCCAGTGAAATAGCATACATCATATAACCTTCTTTTTCGTTTTAGCATCTAATCTTAACAATCCAAAAGGTCCCCACGACGCTCGAGTAAATCCCCATTTAGCATCTCGGGCTCCCCTACTATTATAGTAGGAACCGGAAGAAGTGTCCGCCATTAACTTTTTACATGAAAAAAAAGTATATATTTTGAGATATTGAAACGGCAGACAATCTGCGATCACGTTGCCAGATTCAATTTTTATGTTTTTCGACTTCTGGGCACGCCCAAAGGACCCCTTGATAGGAATAGTGAATCCCCATTCCAACTACGGCAGATGAAATAGTATATCTAGTATTAATAAGGACTTTGCCACTATACCGTAAGTCTGCAAAATGCTGGCTCTTAGACTATTAATCGCGCTGCTCTTACCGGAGGCTTTTCCGTTTGAATCTCATCTCGACCTGTTTCTCCACCAATACGCGATTTACTTTTGAATATAAAATGAAATATATTCTAATTTCAGTTTGCTAACAAATTGTGGTTATTGATATGAACTACCTGAACTAGATATTTTACAGAATTGAAATATTCAAATTATATCTTCGTCATTAATATTTCAATTCGACACAATCCAAAATTGTGTGATAACTGATGAAGAACTATTGAAATCTTGATGAAATTTCTATCCGAAGGTATCTGCAATTCCAATTTTAATAATTACTGAGTTTGATATTTACCTCTGCCACTCTGAGCGTTTCGAATTCCTGAAGTTGTTTCTGGAAGCCCAAGTTTGGATTGGCAACGGCTCTTCCGGCCTTAACCACCTTGAGGGATTCCTTCCAATTCAGATTTGTAACGGTCATTATGTAGGCTACTGCCACAGTTACGCTACGAGACATCCCGGCGAGGCTGAAACAGCGTTTGCTTGGTTAATAAGGAATATTATTGTTCTACTGAGTAACGTGAAACTAGGGTTAGGTGCGATACTATTATGAATTCATAATCTCGGATATATCGCGGTATCATGTCCAATGAATAATTAATTTTTAATCACATATTAGGTAGGTAGATACTCATTTTCGTTGACGTTGCCGTTAGTTGATGAAAATCACTTGGCAAAATGTTTGAGTAAATGGAGTAGACTAATACTACTCAAAGATTTATATATATATATATATATATATATATATATATATATATATATATATATATGTGCATTTTTACTTATTGATCTTTCATTTTGGATAAGCAAACGTTTCGTCACGAAATTCGTTTCTTTTTCAAAATTTTTGAAAGAGCTAAATTCAAAAAGCAATGGTCTTTTCGCTAATGAAATATTAATAAATATATATATATATATATATATATATATATATATATATATATATGTATATATATATATATATATATATATATATATATATATATATCTATTGTATATATTACATATATGTATATATATATATATATATATATATATATTATATATATATAGTATATATATATATACAATAGATATATATATATATATATATATATATATATATATATATATATATTTGTATATATTATATATATATATACAATAGATATATATATATATATATATATATATAAATATATATATATATATATATATATATATATATATATATATATATATATATATATATATATATATATATATATATATATATATATGAAGATAATAATACTGAAAAATTTATTGAAAAATTGATGATTGATCAAATTAACCCTCTAACGAAGCTAGTTTCATAAGTCCTGACGACATGGAATCCCCATTCATCCTTCAAGGAAAAAAGTTAGAAAAGGACGCCGGCTCCACACACGATGGACATACAAGGCAGTCAGATTTGCTCTTCAGCAAGCTAATATTGAGAATGTCCTGAATTTACATGGCAAAACTTTAACAATTCAATATTTTTGATAAGTAAATATATGAATATATATATATATATATATATATATATATATATATATATATATATATATATATATATATATATATATATATATATATATATATATATATATATATATATATATATATATATATATATAGGTATATACTCTACGATATTTCCCACCGGAAATATCGTAGAACATGTATGAACTCGCCTAATTACTAATCAAAGTGTAAAAAAGGTTTTTAAAAGCTTTCACAGGATGGGACAAGAAAAGTAGCTTTCCAATTGTTATCAGCAGTTGGACAAACCACATTCATATTGTCTCTTTGTATTATAGACAAATACAATTCGTTGCTGCAACCCGTCGCGAACACATTGCAGTCTAAAACCTCATTAGGCGTAATTAAGTGTGCAGAACACATTCAAATCGTAAAAACAGCAATTACGGAACATAGGCTTTCTGTCGAAGAAGGCACTGAAGAAATATTGAAATCAGCTTATGAAATTGCTAAGGTTTTGAATCCGGAGCTGCGTCTTCCAAGGACAGCAAGCCTCCAACAATATAGGGCAAATCAACCGCTGATCGTTTTATCTATTTGAATTCATTATCATCCTCATTAGAGGCGACATGCGGTAAAGGACATTTACCAGCGTTTGCTCTATCATTGTTACACCCTGCTCAAATAATAAAAATTACAGCTCTAAAATTAAGAAAATGTATGGACGAAGTTTCCAAATTTTATGAATTAGAAGGATTCACTGAAGCTGAACTATGCCGCACTTTTTGGGTTAACAAACAGGAGGGCTTGAAAGATTTGCAGATAACGGAATTAATCCAACAAGCAGAATATTTTTATCCGAAAGTGAAAACAGCCCTAGAAATTTTACTGGCAATGCCTTATTCCACGGCTACAATTGAAAGATCATTCAGTACACTCAGACGCGTGGAAACTGAAAACGTGGCTAAGATCAAGACAGGTTAAATGGACTTTGTTTGCTCAGTGTACATAAAAAACTTTTCATACAAGACAAATTTGTTTCGAGCATTTTCAATAAAATGACGAATTTTCTCTTCAAGGACAATATATATATATATATATATATATATATATATATATATATATATATATATATATATATATATATATATATATAATATATATATATATATATATATACAGTGCTTTCATGATGAAAGGAACAAATTCATTAAAAAATTAGGTTTCTATTTCATGTTAAAATCCTCGGACAGGTCGATTAGTATTTTTATTTGGGCATTTTTCGCAATAAAAATTTTGTATACAGGGTGTCTCATTCAAGAGCTATGGCTTTGTCATTAGTTTTTTTAAAGGTAATACCCTGTATATTATTTCACTTTACAATTCTACGATAAATTCTTATCACTTTCTGTGAACATACCATATGCCTCAACTCGATGGATTGCCAGAAACGGAGATAGTGGGTAATGAGAGGTACGATATGAAAACACACAAATGTAATTACTAATTTAATTTTTACATATGTTCAATCTGTTGTCCGTTTACTTCGAGACATTTTTGAAGTCGATTCAATGTTTCCCGTTGCACATTTTCAATTACTTCTGGACTGATAAGTCTTATTTCCTGCCTGATTCTCTCTTTTAGATCATCAATATTATTTGGTCTATTCAAATAAACTTTAGACTTCAAATAACCCCATAAGAAAAAATCCAATGGGGTTATGTCCGGTGATCTTTGGCGGCCACTCAATCGGACCTCTCCGGCCTAGCCATCTGTTGGGAAAAGTTGCATCAATAAATTGTCGAACAGCGAGTGAATTGTGAGGAGGTGCCCCATCTTGTTGAAACCATATCTCGTTATTAGGTATGTCAGGATCTTGTGGGTTAGGAAACAAAACAGCTAAAGCCGGAATGAGTTCGAACTGGAGAAAGTTCAAGTAGTCCTCTCCGTTTAGTGTTCCTTCAAAAAAATAGGTACCAAACTATACGATTTCGAACAATCGCTGCCCATGTATTAATTTTTTGAGGCCGCTGTGTGTGGCATTCTTGCATCCAATGAGGATTCTCGGCCGCCCAATACCTACAGTTTTGTCTGTTGACGTGGCCATTTAAAGTAAAGGTGGCTTCATCAGAAAAATATTATGTTTGTTATGAAATTTAGATGTTGATTATGAATTTCAAGAAGTCTGCTCACAAAACTGTACTCTGCGGTCAAAATCGTCTTCTAATAATTCATGTACCAGCTTATTTTAATAGGGATGATACTTATTTACCTTAAGTATTTTATGCACGGACCCTACTGATAAATTGAAATTATTGGAAATTGTAGTAATGGATGTATGAGGGTTATCTTGGGTTTCTAGTAGAACGTTCAGCACTGTTTCTTCAGATACTCTCGGTGGTCTTCCTTTAGGTAAATCTCTAACGTGGCCGTATCTCCTGAATTTTGATTCAATTTTGCTGACTGTCGATCTAGTAATTGGCGGACGATCAGGATGATTTTCATTGAATAGATTGCAGACTTCTTCTTGTGAACGCACCCTATCTCCAAAACCAATCATCATAAGTACTTCAATACGTTCTCTCTCAAGTAATTGCATTTTCTTAAACAATGAAGTAGTGTAGTGCCTGGAGCGTTAAAAAACGTGAAAACTGGCGGACTATACAGCACCAGTGAATGAATTCAGATGGTACATGTGAAATTTCATTCTTCAGATTTAATGACAATGTTTACCTAAATTTTTTTTTTGTACTTTTAATCCACATTTTTAAATCTCCAGGTGCTCCACTATCTCCGTTATAATCTGGGAATCCATCAAGTTGAGGCATATGGTATGTTCACAAAAAGTGATAAGAATTTATCGTAGAATTGTAAAGTGAAATAATATACAGGGTATTACCTTTAAAAAAACTAATGACAAAGCCATAGCTCTTGAATGAGACACCCTGTATACAAAATTTTTATTGCGAAAATTGCCCAAATAAAAATACTAATCGACCTGTCCGAGGATTTTAACATGAAATAGAAACCTAATTTTTTAATGAATTTGTTCCTTTCATCATGAAAGCACTGTATATATATATATATATATATATATATATATATATATATATATATATATATATATATATATATATAGGTATATATTGTCCTTGAAGAGAAAATTCGTCATTTTATTGAAAATGCTCGAAACAAATTTGTCTTGTATGGTTACAATGTTAACATAAATTAATTGACACTTGGATAAAATAATGAATTTTTTTTCGCTTCCATAGTCCGAAGAAGAAGTATGCGAGGTTTCAAGAGCTTTTCATGTCTCGTATCCTTTCATTCTGTACGGTCGCTTCATATTGAGAGCCCTTCGTTAGGTTTGCATTATGAAGAGGTTTATGTATTCTTTTTCAACGAGTTAAATTACAAAAAAAATCCAGGCTCGTGTAAATTGAGGCGACTACGGATTCGCATTCCGAATTATAGTGGGTACTGACTAATTGGAAGAATGAAGCGATAAACACCATGTTATCTATGGCATCTGTGTGTTGACACATACATAATTTGCATTTCCGGAATATAGACGTGAAAGTAATTATGTAATTTTGTCAATTGGAAAAAGGTCCAGGTTGTGATGACAAAGGCAATGTGCACACTAAAAATATCTATGAATAATTGATAAACAAACGTTTCACATTCATAGAATTAACTAGAATCAAGAAACCTATTCATTAATTCAAAAATGATAAACTAATAATAAAATTACATAATAGTTATTTATGTACCAAGTGCATTATATAGATCCTAACGCCCGATGGGCGTTAGGATCTAGTAACGCATGTGGTGCAAACAAGATTTAATTTTTCACGAAAAAATTATTTTATTATAATGAAAAATCGATTTTAAAATCGGTTCATTGCTCCTATACTTTCCATTTTCCTTCTCATAGTAGGCATGTCATTTGTTGATATTTTTACGCTTGTGGATATTTTTGTGATCATATTTAGTGAATATCATTGCTGCTTTCTTTGTGTAGTCTTATAGAAATAATGGAAATGATAATGAATTTACCCAAGAATATCATAGAAAATGCAGCCAAAGCTGCAAATAATTCATTGCAGGAGAAATCAAGAGTCTTATATGACAAGGAGAAAAAAAATAGATAAGAATAATATAACACTAATGATGGAGAGTGAGAAAATAAAAATTGTGAAACAGTTCAAGTACCTGGGAGTTGTATTGGATGAAAATTTAAGTTTCAGGGAACACTTTACAATGATTCATAAAAAAATATCAAAGAAGCTATTTTTCTTGTCAAGAATAGCTGCGCAGATATCAATGAAAGCAAGAATGACAGTCTATAATAGTATCATTCAACCACATTTTGATTACTGTTCTACAGTACTATTTCTTCTGGACAATAACAGTAAAGCTTCTCTTCAAAAACTTCAAAACCGTGGAATGAGATTAATTCTGAAATGTAGTAGATACACACCTATACTTCACATGCAAGAGACTTTGCAATGGCAATCAGTAGCCAAAAGATTGACATTTTTTGCAATGATCTTCATATTTAAAATAATCAAAGGAATTATGCCAGACTATTTCAATCGGTTTTTCAGGTGCAATCATGAAGTTCACGATTATTATACTAGAGGAGCAAACAACTTCCATATAGACAGATCCAATACCAGAAAGGGTATGAACTCGTGTTAGTTTGAATGGTTTCGACAATGTTTCTTCTGTATTTGTGGAATTCTGGACTTCCATTGTCTATAAAAATATATCTGAAACAAAAATAAAAGAAAAGAAAATTTGATTAGTAAGTGGCAAGAAAAGAAAATAGCTGAAAAAATTAAATTCAATGAATTAGTAGTATCTGAAAAAAGAAATGAAATAATATTAGTAAATAATAAGATGGAAAATGGTGAAAAAATAAAATTATACAATATACACGACGTTTCGGTTAGTTGGGTATCTCTAACCGTTCTCAAGTGTAAACTGATTATCAGAGTTTGGATTGATCTTTATATACTCCCTTGATCAGTTGTGCCGTGTTGGGCGTCTCTCCCATTGGGCGAGGGGAGGAGCTTGAGACCACTGATACGCGCCAGGATTGGTCGCCACGCGTTTGCCACTTCAACACTGGGTTTACTGAAAACTTCATGGTTCTGTTGGATGAAAGCAGCTTCCTTGAATTTTCGTTTTCGCCAGTTCTGTTCCCGGTGGATAATCCTAGCATCGTTCCACTTAATGTTGTGATGCATAGCAAGACACCTCATCTTTACGGGCTCCCCAAAATTCACAAAACAGGAATACCTCTCAGGCCAATTACTAGTTCCAGGAATTCACCAACAAGTAATCTCGCGAATTTTCTGTTGAAAATCATCCAGCCTTTACAAGGGAAAACAACATCATTTGTCAAGAACTCCAGCCACTTCGTGGAAATGATCAAGGACGTCAAACTAGGACCCAACGAACAGCTCATCAGTTTTGATGTAGATAATATGTACCCAAACATCCCACGGCAGGAATCCCTGGACATCATCAAGTCAAAATTACAGGAGGATGATACTCTGACAGACAGAACATCTATACCCATTGAAGGAGTAATTGATCTGTTGGGATGTTGCATTAATAATTCTTATTTCCAGATAAAAGAAGAATTCTACTCCCAGGACGATGGATTACCAATGGGATCACCACTCTCACCAGTAATAGCCAACATTTACATGGAGTGGTTCGAAGGCCAAGTGATAGAATCATCTCCAGTGAAACCAAAGATGTGGCTAAGATATGTGGACGATACTTTCATCATTTGGAAAGGGACCGCTGCCGAGTTGGACGAGTTTTTGAACCATATAAACAGCTTTCGCACCAGCATCAAATTCACGATGGAGAAAGAAAAGGATTCCAGCCTACCCTTTCTAGATGTTCTGGTTAAACATAACAATAATCACATCAGTACGTCAGTCTACAGAAAACCCACACACACAGGCCAATACCTCAACTCCGCTTCGAATCACTCAATGAGCACGAAGAAAGGAATAATCAGGACACTGTTCAGGAGAGCGACAACAATTTGCAGCGATCCCCGACTCATGGAACAGGAAATATCTAACATCGAAAGGGACCTGATACAAAGCGGTTACAACAAGAAGATAATAACAAGGACTATCGCGGAATGTCAACAGAACAGAACCACACGAGAGGAGAACCCGAATTGGCAGATGATAACCATACCTTATGTGCAAGGGAATATCCGAGAAGATAAGGCGAATCGCTCAGCAGTACAACATCAAAACAGCGTTCAAGTCGGACAACACCTTAAGAAGCAGGCTGACCAAAACTAAACCAGATGGACCCCCGGACAATAAGAATTGCGTATACCTTGTGCCCTGTGAATGTGGAGATTCATACATCGGTGAAACGAAGAGACCTCTTAATGTTAGGATCGGAGAACATCAAATACACACACGAAGAGCCGAAACATCGAAATCGGGAATTGCTGATCACGCATGGACAAAAACATCACAACATTAAGTGGAACGATGCTAGGATTATCCACCGGGAACAGAACTGGCGAAAACGAAAATTCAAGGAAGCTGCTTTCATCCAACAGAACCATGAAGTTTTCAGTAAACCCAGTGTTGAAGTGGCAAACGCGTGGCGACCAATCCTGGCGCGTATCAGTGGTCTCAAGCTCCTCCCCTCGCCCAATGGGAGAGACGTCCAACACGGCACAACTGATCAAGGGAGTATATAAAGATCAATCCAAACTCTGATAATCAGTTTACACTTGAGAACGGTTAGAGATACCCAACTAACCGAAACGTCGTGTATATTGTATAATTTTATTTTTTCACCATTTTCCATCTTATTATTTACTAATATTATTTCATTTCTTTTTTCAGATACTACTAATTCATTGAATTTAATTTTTCAGCTATTTTCTTTTCTTGCCACTTACTAATCAAATTTTCTTTTCTTTTATTTTTGTTTCAGATATATTTTTATAGACAATGGAAGTCCAGAATTCCACAAATACGGGTATGAACTCATTATTTGTTCGGGGTATAGTTCAGTATAACTCCTTACCAGATGAAGTTAAAGACTGCAATACACTTATAACCTTCAAAAGAAAACTCTCAAAATACCTGTGATATAGTTGTGAAAGTGTTTATATTTTATTTTGAATGTGTACTGTTGGATTTGGTGGTTGTGATGTGGTTTTTGGTTGCGTGTTGCATTTTGTCAATTTTTTTTTTATATTTGTCAATCTTATATTGTTTATTTAAGAAATGTATTGTGAATATTAGGATTTTCCTATTTAATAAACAAACTTTACTTTAACTTTAAGGATTATGAAGTATTTAATCAATGGAAGTTGCTTCAGTTGTCCTCGTACAATGAGCGGGCGTTATGATCCAATCAATACATTGATCAATGATCAAATAATATACAAGTGAAAAATAAAAGATTTAGAGCTCTGTTGAAATTTTCGATTGTTCCTCGAGAAGTATTTCAGAAACGAAGTACCTTTACGCGGGTGCGATAGGAGTTGGCTGGTAGAAATCGTCACGTAACGATTGAGAAAGTATATGGCGCTTCCTTGGAATATATCTGTGTTAGGTCCTGTCCTCTTCTTGTTATGTATAAATGATATTACGTATCTGAAGATCAGTGGAGAAATTACGCTTTTTGCGGATGATACGAGTATTACTTGGAGCAATCCTAATTCTGCGACGCTGCACTCTGAAATGACAATTGATCTTGGATTGATCAAGTCCTGGTCTGGTCTGATGCAAATTTACTTTGCTTCAACGTAGATAAAACCGTCGCCTTGTTTTATAGAGATAACTCCCAGGATCTATTCCTGCAAAACCACGTCATTAAAATAGTCGATTCTGTCAGATTTTTGGGCGTCTTTATCGACAAAAATCTCAAATTTTCATAGCATGTGCATGTCTTAACAAAAAAAATATCATCGGCCTGTTCCGCCATTGAATCCATCCCAAGTGAATTAGATACGGCATCTACAAGAATTGCCTATTTTGCATTGTTCGAATCTCATCTTCGTTATGGTCTTCCCTTTTGGGGTTCATGTAATTCTTCACAACTTGACACCATTCTCAAATTGCAGAAGAGAGCAATTCGTTACATGTTTGTACTGAAAAATAGGGCTCATTGCAAACCTTATTTCAGGAAAAATAGAATTTTGACGCTTCCTTCTTTATATTTACTTGAATCTGTGTGCTTGATTCATAAGTATTTTCATGCCGTACCCTTGGTGTCACAGCACGGGTATTCCACCAGATCTTCGGGACATCATGTTCACCTCCCTATTCCTTCCTCTGAATTAACAAAAAAGTCCATCATTTACAATGCTAAGAAAATTTACAATCACCTTCCAGAGGAATTAAAATCTATAACTTCCTTGACCAATTTTCGGAAACGAACAAAATCTTATTTTCTTGATAGACCTTATTACTCTATAGAGGACTACTACTTGAGCACTGATTGATCGATATGACCAAATTGAATAACACAAGCATCAGCTTCGATTGAGGAGGATTTATTGTAAAGTTTGTATATATTTTTTATGGAAATGTGGTGTGATTTTTATTTCTAGGTAAAACATTGTTTATTTTGTATATTTGTCGATTGATGTGTGTTTATTTTTAAGTTTTACATTATTCAGTTACTATTTTTTCGCTTTGTCAATAAAATGTATAATTTTAACACAATAAAGCATATTTCATTTGATTTGATATAGCAGTAGATGGTTTTGGCAAGCTGTGAAAGATAATATTGAAATAGAACGTGATCTATGGCGTTGACAAGATTTGAAGCTGTCGGACTTCGCACAGAAAACGTAAACTATTCACTTTCTCGGCTATCTGAACAATACGATCTTGAGAATTTTTTAAATATAGGGATTTTTATGAAGTTTTCCGAGATGCGTGCGCAACTGTAAAAGTTCAATATATTAATATCAATAATTCATATATTTTTTTTGTTTTTAATCATACGTCAGTTATATTATCTCATTATTTCAATTTTGCAATGAAGATTCGAAAAATGGAAACTGCAGAAAGTACGTCTAATACAAACTTAGGAAAGTAAGTTGATTGAAATTGTATAATTTGATACAAGTACCTAATTACTGTTTACATACATTTGATGTATATGTTATTCGAGTGTTTACTGTTTACTATTTACATATATTACAGAGAGATAACAGTGAAATAATATTTTAAGCGTTAAAAAAAATGGAAAGCGAAAAAATTACGTAAGAGACTTCGTTTCTGGCGGGGGTCCTCCGACCACAAACGTTTTTTTCCATTAATTGTTTATCTCAGATATCTGAAAATACCTACAAGTACCGAGAAAATTGTTATGGCTATCGTTAAATTTAAGAAATTCAAACAGAATTGCTGTCAAACTAAGGCCGCATTCCCCGATAGGAAAATTAGGATTTTTATAATATTGTAAATGTTAGAGAATTAATTAAGTAAAGCCAGGGTTGAAGAAGGTTGCAAAACCTTATAACTTCCCACAATAAAATATTTAGCTAGATAACAAAAATGTACCCCATCCCCCCAGAAATCTTGAATAAACGTATTTTCATTCATTCATTCTCTGATAATCAGTTTACACTTGAGAACGGTTAGAGATACCCAACTAACCGAAACGTCGTGTATATTAATTGTATAATTTTAATTTTTCAGCATTTTCCAACTTATTATTTACTAATCTCATTTCATTTCTTTTTTCAGATACTACTAATTCATTGAATTAAATTTTTTCAGCTATTTTATTTTCTTTTCTTAGCATTTACTAATCAAATATTTTATTTTTGTTTCAGATAAATTTTATAGACAATGGAAGTCCAGAATTCCACAAATACAGAAGAAACATTGTCGAAACCATTCAAACTAACAAATGACAACTTAACAAACATTCAACTTATTTTCATTACTCGGAATGTTAGTTTTTCTTGAGAGATACATACGATTTGATATGTTAAGAACAGAATATTTGTCGAAATGGATGATCCGGTCACTATCACCATATAACTACTTTTTCAGAAAATTACTTACGACAGATATGAATTTTGACCATTTCGAATTTTATTTATTTGGGTAGGCAGCCTTGCTTCGTTATTTGCGCATGACTGTGACGTACACGCCAACTTAGACTGGACAGACTATATATGACTGACTGATGATAAACTGCTTTTCTTACAGATTTTTGAGAAAGATTTTTTTCTCAATAAATTTTTGTTTATATTTGAACCTTTTGTATTAAGAACAATAGTTTTCCGTATTGAAGAAAATCTTCCTAGCTACACAAACACGTGCTAGGTACGGTTTATAAGGAAATTTACTTGAACTATTATTATTCCTTGAATAATTTCATCGAGATGCTTTGCACGCAACTCTGTTTTCGTTTTCTATGAAAGTTCAATGAAAAACTGCATGGGTGTTAACGGTGTTTTTCATTGAGGGGCGTCCTAGACCTACCAGAATTGGAAACATCAAATTTTAGGGATACCTATATATTTTTGGTAGTATTTTTCCCGAAAATAATACTTCTAATACTTCGTGGATCACCATATAATAATATATATATATATATATATATATATATATATATATATATATATATATATATATATATATATATACAGGGTTATTCACGTTATTCGACACGAAGAGTTATGGCTTAAGTATTTGATTTCATAAAAGTTTTTTCTTTAGGATAGATAGGGAGCTAGCAGGACTACATTTTAAAAATATTTTCATGTTGTATAAGGTGTTCCAAAAACACGAAAAGTATCAAAGTTTTTCCTTTTTAAATGGAATACCTTGTATATTATTTCATTTTTGGATTTTACGATGAAAACAAATGCCAGTTTCATTGAGGTTCAATTCACCTAAACCTTATGATTTTCGAATTATCTCGTATTTTGTGAAAATGTAGTATCAATTTTAACGCTCAAACTTTCAACTGGTGTTTTCTTGTTTTCAACCAAATTAATGATAAGGTCTACTAACTGGAACAAACTTCATGTCGCACTTGTGAGATATTAATTAACTTAGACTTGGTGTGTGAAAATAAAGTTAAACTAATGGCAATCTTTAAACGACACTAACTTGTTCAACCTGAATGAGACACCCCGTATTTTATGTCACCAACAGATGTGAAAATTAGTTGTCTATCGAATACCTGAATACATTCCAATCGATATCAGTATATAGGCTAGGCCGGTTCTACCCCACTTTGGCTCATTTTTACATGTAAATTCCCATAAGGAAATCTAAGGTCGAAAGTACCGAAAATGGTTCCCTTTGCACATGCGCACTGAGTCGGACCAAGAAGTCTTATACTTAAGAGCTGAAAGAAGTGTATATCAATGACCAGAAGAGATATTAGGAAAAAAAAATCTTCGTATGAAAGAAGTGACATGTATGAGAAAGAAGAAGAAGAAAAATGGCTGTAATTAGTGCCGTAAATGCTCTCTGGAAGGAGCGTGCGTATCAGGATATCAGGAGAGCGAAGAGGTATGGGTCGTGAATTTCTGCTCCGAAATGTCAGTTCTGAGCATGCGCTACTAACTTGAAATATATGTATGAGAATTCGTATGGGGGGGCCCTAGCTAAAATATTAATAAATGAAGAAGGCTGTGTCGGTGTCTGGACCAAGCTAGTTAGTTGAGTACGTTAGGTACGCTGGCTAGTATTTGGGAGGTCTCGGGTTCAAACCCCGGGGCCGACTGGTCTGCCATGAGTTTTTCTCAGAGGTTTCCTCATGGTAATGTAAGTCACTGCTTGCAAACTTATAAGGTGAATGCTGGGCCAGTATTAATCCTCTGAACCCTACCCACACTTCCTATGTTCCATAAATATCCCGTCTCACCTATCCTTAATGCACTTGTACATACAAGTGTATCCTCTGAACTGGCTGAAGGAGTTAATCCCAAACTCAAGCTGCCCGCCTCCCTGACACATACTTCAGGGAGGAATGAAACACGTGTGTTTCCTTTTTCCTTTTTTCGGTGTCTGGGATTCGAACCGCAGAATTACAGCACCAGAGTCTCGTACTCAGACCGGTCGTCCATCTACCCATAGATATAATTAAGATTAAAATTATATGATATATAGAAAAGGAGCTCACCAGGGAACTAAAATTCTTTGGTTCATAGGAGTTCCTTCGGAGACTTGTGGAGGTCGTCTTCGTAGATTTGGATATCAAATTACATAGTTATTTTCAAATATGAAACTAATAGACGACAACTCCGTGTTAAATATTAATTTTTTCATTTGAATTCAATGAGACTAGAACGAACGATATGATATAAAGTGAAGTTGATCTTATCGCAGAGATAGATAAGAGAGACATGTGTTTTGAACTGAAATAATGACCCTTGTAATCCTAATTAATTCATTTTCTTACGGAGATGTCCAAAGTATTCATTCAACGAATGAAATTTCAAATGTCAGATATATGTATAGTTATTAGGTATTTTTTTCAATGAATAATTTATTCATATCAACATTGATTTTTCCACAGATTTTTGAACGAAATAATTTTATTATACTGTACACAGGGTGTGTCCCCAAATTTCAAATTTTATTACATGTGAGAATTAAATGACTTCATTTCAATAATGTACAGGGTGTGTCCACATATTTCAAATGTGTGATAAACAGTTATTACGTATTTTTCAATGAATAAATTCATTCATGTCAATATTGATTTTCACGATTTTTGAATAAATAATTTATATACTGTACCTACAGGGTGTGTACACAAATTTCAAATTTCATTATATGTTGAGAATTATATGATAAGTCATTTCCAATAATATACAGGGTGTGTTCACATATTTTCAATGTGTGATAAACAGTTATTACGTATCTTGAATGAATAATTTATTCATATAAACATTGATTTTCACAATTTTACTAAAAAAATCCCTTTTTCATGGAAAATAAGTTTCCAAACGAAGGTTATCATATTGTTATCATAAAATCGAACGAGTACAATATCTATTTCTCCATAGAAATAATACATCGAGATAACAAAATTGCTGACCCAACTACATTTTTCTAATAAATATTATTTCACTATACGGGTATCCTGATTTACATTCATATTCGACATCGTTCAGCTGGTCAATAGAATTTCTATTTAAAATAAACGATTTCTTTACTGCGAATGGAGAATTTACGTATACTCTAGTTTATACAATATTCACACATCAATAAAAACATCCATTGATCAAGTGAAAATATCTTATATACATAGTTACTCATCATAGAAGATCTATTTAAAAAGTACGATTTCTGGTTCAAGTGAAAAAAATAACCACCATCGATCAGACATCAATACCAAATCTATTGTAGCAGGACCTAAAATAACATATAATCACGTAAGATTTTCGAATGATTCCCCTATGAGAACATTTTTTTCTATTTTTATATTTCCTACAAGTGGTCCATACATAGTCATCCTTGATGCAGGACCGGATTTACATTTAGTTTTTCTTAGAAAATATTAACTCAAGTAAGTTTTTCGAATTCAATCGAGATTGATTGTGTATGATCCCCTTAAAACAACAAAGGAACATGTTTATTCAACATTTTCTGACCGACTAAACACGAGGAGACCACGTAGTTATTTTCACCTAAGAGAGTGACTGAGAAATACAAGCCTCTATATAAAAGAAATAATATCAGAGCATATTCACTGGTATCGAAGGGAACCTTGGAAACAGGAAAATCTAATCCAACTTCAATCTATTACTCTCATTAAAATAGTTCAATATTATATATATGAAATTTCTCAAAAATAAACAGACTGTTTCTTATACAAAATTCATAATCAGTCTTCTTCGAAAAATCCTATAAAAAATATTTTAGATGGAGGAAGATATTGAGTTATTTAAGAAGACCGTAGCTAACTAGGGTGGGTAACAATTTATAGAAAAAATACAAAAAACTCATAAATATAAACGTCAATAAAGTCTTTACAGAGGATACCGTTATGAAATTTTAGAAAAATAAAAGTCTCTTGTATTTTGTTATACAGAAGAAATAACAGGGATTTTCTACACTTCATTGAATCACAGTTGTAACAGAGTTCTTTATTTCGATAAGGGTAAAATGTTTTATAAATTTTTGTGGACTAAAAGATTCCTAAAAAATACTTTTTTTCATAGAAAAATAAGTTTCCGATTCATAAATGAGTAATTCATTTATTCAATGAACAAGGTCTTCATCAAGATTATTTTTCAAATTTCTAATGTCAGATAAATAGGTATTACGTAATGTGTTTATCCTCTAGATTGATGGTGGGTGACAGATGTAAATCTTAAATCCAAGACGAGGTTGAACTATGATAAAAATCCAAGGTGGTTGATCTAGTGCTTCCTAACTCTTATGTTCCAGGAGGATTTGGATATCATTTGACTTATATGAAATTTAAGAAAAAGTAAACAGTCACTTGTATTTGTTATAACAAAAAAACTCTAACTTTTGAAAATATAACATTATAATTATCCTTTGAAAATTAATAGTCATATTTTGAGAGAGAAATATCGAGTGTAGATTTTTTTCAGAGACCAAACTGTGTATTATCTAATAGAAAAAATACGATTAAAAACTCATAAATATATCGTTGTTGTATAAAAATTTTCAGAAAAATATAACAGGGTGATATGATCCTATTGATAGAATAAATATTTATATGAGTGAAATACCTATAGATTTTTCAGAGTCACAACTTAGGGTGGGTATCAATTAATAGAAAAAATACAACTCAAAACTCATAAAATATATAACGATGAAAGGTCTTTACAGAGAATATCTGTTTGACTTATACGAAATTTAATGGGTTATCAGAGTACTTCCTATTTCATGTTTTCGAAGATGAATAGGTATTAAAAACTAAAATTATTATAAACATTGAATTACTCTAATATTCGCAGGACGTATGAATATACGTTTATATTATGTTTCACTCATAAATTTATCACAACAATCTCCTCAATTTCCTGGTATATTTTAGTTTTCACTTGTTAAAATTCTTGTTGAGAGGTTTCAAAGATTACTTACTCCTTACGTACTCTCTTTATGTAATTCACTCTTTTCTTATGAGAGTGAATTAGATACTAGTGTCTTGATTCATAAATTGAATAATTTATTTATGCAAATGTACAGGAGTGTCACGCGAATGAAGTAATTTCGAAAGTTTGAACAGATCGTTATTTAGGTATTCTTTTTATGAATAATTTTGACGCCCTACATAAATGTTTTTTCATGATTCATAAATGAATAATTTATTTTATTCAATGTACAGGGGTGTCTAACCGACTAAAGTTCGCAAATGTGTTATTATAATAGTTAATTCACATATTTTTCAACGAAATAATTTATTATGTTAATGAATCAGGGCGGTGTGCATCGCAGAATATTTTTAAAAATTTAAATGTCAGATAGATAGGTATTTACGTAATATTTTAACGAATAAAATGTTCTTAAGGTATAGTAACATCAGATTTTATTTCTCCTGAATTCAAATTATTTTAAAGGCTCACATTACCGTCCGTTTGTCACTTGTCAATCGTGATAACAAACATTAGGAAAGGATACAAAAACTGCATAATTTTAGTTAAATATTGTCTTCAATTTTTTCATTTCTTAATTCCTATACCTAGTTTACATCTTAAAACAATTAAATTTGATTGGTAGGAGATCCATCGAAGTGAATAAAACAATAGTAAATTTGTTTATATTTTGAAAGAGTTACATAAAGGACAATGGTAGCTTTGTGATAATGCAACTAAAAGTTCATAAGACTTCAGTTTCTTAACCAAGTAATCTGTAGGAAAAATTAACAAACTTTTTGTACCACTCTTCATAATCAATTGAGTTATGCGTATATAATCAAACTCCTCATACAATAATGTTCCTTTAACTGTATATCGTAACATCAGTATCCCAAAAATAGGTTTTAAATTTTTCCAATTTATATCATTTTTAACAAATATTCTAAATATTTGTTTCAATCTTTCAAATATTTCTTTGAGATTCACAAACTACATCTAACTCAACATAAAGAATATCAAAATTTGAAATGATATATCATAATACCGGGCTCCGCATTTATCATGATTTGTCATCATGAACTTAACAATAGTGGTAAATATCTTCAATCAGGTATATATACTTCGATGATGTTCATCCAAGATTAGTAGGTGACAGTATGACGTATTCTTTAAGATCTAAAATGATGGATCTATTCTCCATAGCTCTATGTTATAAATCCAATGTTGGGTGGTGACGTATCTAGACGCTTATATTCCAGATGGATAATGATATATATACAACAGGATCTATACTATAAATCCAAGTGGCGATCTATGTTCCAGGAGGTTTTTGATATCATTTGACTTATATTGACATTTAAGAAAATAAAACAGTCACTTATATTTGTTTAAAAAAAAATTTCCTACTGACAGAAGATAAAAACATGTTGAAATATCCTATGAAAACTAATATTCATATGAGGGAAATATCGAGTATTTAATTTTTTTTTTCAGAGAACAAACTAGAGTGTGTGTCATCTAATAGAAAAATATGATTAAAAACTCATAAATATATTGTTGTTATACAGAAATTCTCAGAAAAAATACAGAGTGAAATATCCTATGAAAATATAATATTAATATAAGTGAATATATTTTCATTTTTCCATTTTCATATTCAACAAAAGGATACTAAACAAACATCATATACAACTAATTCAATATGTAGGGCTGAAGCCCGAGATGACTCAAACCATTCTCCAACTGAAATATTATTCTCGGAAATGTCCAGATATTGAAATAAATTCTTCATTTCTTTGACTTATATGAATCTATCCGATTCTTCGATAAATAAATCCATATTCTTGGAACATCTTTGTCTACGAACTTCAATAACTCAACTAAGAGAATATAATAATCATGTTATATTCAATTGTACAGTAAATTCCTATACTTAATAAATTTTAAAAAGTTTGTGAATATAATGAAAAAATTATTTTCTTTTTATCTATAAACATAAATTATTTAATAATTGAAATGAGTGAGAAATTGAATTGAACAAAAATTGTTTTTTACATAATCAATAAAAATTTCCTTCAAATTTTCAGATTTATCTTAACTATATCTGTTGGTAAAATTCTTTTGCGGTTATAATAAAAATAAAACCTTACATCTCCTCAGTAGATAGAACTCACCGATTCAAACCCCACTTTTATCATTTTTACATGTAAATTAAGGAATATCTAAAAGACCAAATCAGCGGAAAATTCTTCATCCTTTATGGACATGGCGCACTATGTCGGATCTCAACTTAAAAATGACTCATTGTATATCAGTGGTCAATGACCTTTAGGTCGACGGAGACTCGATCAACGATAGCTCGCTGTCGCGCTCTGGTGCAGGTTGAGGACTTGTCTAACAGTCGAAATTCGTATGTAAAATGAGTCAAGACTCAAGTTCTTACGCAAGACAAGAATGCACGGAGAGTCTTCGACATATATCCATAAATATATATAGAACCGACGATACCTAAATCTCTGTAGACGAGTTCATTATACAAAAGATCACAGATAAAATCTCGGTTGTAGATTTCCAGGACCACACAAATAAACGCAATCAGCAGTGGATGTTCATATCGCGAGAGATGAGTGTTATAGTATCCGAAACAAATGACACATCCCACCACACACCCTCCTTCCCTCCCCCACAGCCCCCGACACCACGCGCCCCCCCAGCACCCGCCCCTCCCCCCCCCCAAGCCCCTCACACCCTCCCCCCTCTCGCCCTCCTCTCACCACCCACCACACTTTCGCGCGATCTCGCGAACACCACACAACTCAGCCCTGTGGCCCTCCTCTCTCTCACCCGCTGACGCCCACACTCTCTACAACCAACCGCACCCCACCAGAAATATTAGTTACTGCAAAGTGAGAAATTCTGCCCTCAGTGTATTTACAGGAGGCTAAACGTATTAGACCCTACGCGCACTCTTCCCGACCCCCCCCCCAGCACATGAGCTCCAACTGCGTCACTTTCCACGTTCTTACCACCTAGAGTCACCGACTTCCTTTATTGAGACACAGCGTACGATAGCACTCCCGGTGTCATAAGCAAACACTCGGATGGCCACGATCGTTACCGGTGACTACAGTATAGCGAGCGGAGAGCAACGCTCAAGTTCTTAAGCGGATAGGTCTTCGTATTAATACACTCTGATTGATGTGAGCACTGTCGTCGATATCCTTCCATCTTACGGACATAAGTCACTAGCTTAGACATGACTATACTCTCGATAGTGAGAGATGAGCACAACATCGATGTCATCAAACGTGAGGATTATCCTCGATAACGATACATTCCTTCTCTTCTACGACAACGCAGAACGCGTGAATTCTCCAACCCTGGCTGAGCGGAGTTCTCTGTCAGTCAAAGAGCTCCGGCGGATAAATGCTTGTGGTCAAATCCATACAAGTCCATGAAATCGGCGGTGTGATCACTATCCAAATAAGCCACATGCTCTATCAATCTGTTGGAATTGTTCTGCGAATGTACTATGATACATGTGAACTGTTCCGACACGCTCCTCTGTCTGGTCGGATATTCTAAATATGATATGCACAGTGACCGCATCTTGGAAGAAGGTGGACTCACTTACATCGAAGATGAGTCTCGAGCCATGTCACGCGGACAAGTCTCAAACCTGCACCAGAGCGCGGACAGCGAGCTACGTTGATCGAGTCTCCGTCGACCTAAAGGTCATTGACCCTGACATATAACAATGAGTCATTTCCACTGCAGTTTGAAATCCGACATAGTGCGCATGTCCAAAAGGGAACCATTTTCGCTAATTTGGGTCTTTAGATTTCCTTATGGGAATATACATGTAAAAATGAAAAAAAGTAGGGTTGAATCGGTCTAGCCTATCTACTGAGGAGTATATGAAAGGTAGTTTTCCGTTTGAAGAACCTCGCCAAGATTTCTACTCCAACAGATTATAGTAGATTAAATCTGAAATGTGTGAACTGTGAATTTATTTTGATTTATAGTAACCAACAATATCTCTTCGTTCAATTCAATTTCTCACTCATTTCAATTTATTAAATAATTTATGTTTGGAAAGATAAAAGGAAATAATTTTCTCAAATATTCACAAACCTTTTTTTATATTTATTATATCTAAGTTTATAGGAAATTTACTGTACATTGAAAAACATGACTTATATTTAGTTGAGTATTGAAGTTTGAGAGTAAGCAAGATGTTCCAAGACAGTGGTTTTATCGATGAAGAATCGGATAGAATTTTATAGTCGAAAATTGAAGAATTTCATTTCAAATTGTGAGATTTCCCGAAGTGGAAATTTTCTAGTGAGAATGGAATGGTTTGAGTCTCCATACTCGGGACTTCAGCCCTACAATGAGAGTTAGCTGGAAATGATGTTGTCATGTCCTTTGTATGAATATGAATGGAAAAAATCTGAACTCTATATTTCACTTATGATGAATATTTTATTCTCTCCAATAGGAGTATATTTCACTACTTGTTATTTTTTCTGCTGAAGCAATTTCGTGATCATAACAGGAACAATATATTTATGAGTTTTTTAAATTCAATATTTTTCTATTATGATGACACAACACTCTTAAGTTTGTTCTCTGAAAAAAAATTAATACTCGATATATTTCCCTCATATGAATATTAGTTTTCATAGATATTTCAACATGTTTTATCTCTGTCAGTAGGAATTTTTTTTTTAAACAAATATAAGTGACTGTTTATTTTTCTTAAATATCATATAAGTCAAATGATATCAAAAACCTCCTGGAACATAGATCCGCCACCTTGGATTTTATAGTATAGATCTGTCATATATCAGTATCCATCTGGGATATAAGGTCTAGATCTGTCACCACCAATATTGGATTTAGAACATAGAGCTAAGAGAATAGATCCATCATTTTAGATTTAAAGAATACGTCATCTGTCACCTACTATCTTGGATGAACTTCATCGAAGTTATATAACCTGATTGAAGATATTTACTATTGGTTCATTATGACAAATCATGATAAAATGGGTATTATATTATGATATATCATTCAAATTTTGATATTCTTTATGTTGAGATGTAGTTGTGGATCTCAAAGAAAATATTGAAAGATTGAAACAAATATTAGAATATTTGGTTAATGATATAAATGGAAAAAATTAAAACTATTTTTGGGATACTGATGTTACTATTACAGTTAAAGACATTATTTGAGAGGGTTTGATTATATACGCTAACTCAATTGATTATGAAGAGTGGTACAAAAAGTTTGTTAATTTTCCTTACAGATTACTTGGTTAAGAAAACTGAAGTCTTATGAACTTTTATTGATTTATCACAAGCTACCATTTCCTTTATGTAACTCTTTCAAAATATAAACAAATTTTACTATGTTTTATTCACTTCGATGGATCTCCTACCAATCAATTTAATTGTTTAAGATGTAAACTAGGTATGGAATAAGAATGAAAAATTGAAGAAATATTTAACTAAAATTATGAGTTTTTGTATCCTTTCCTAATGTTTGTTTATCACGATTGACAAGTGACAAAACGGACGGTAATGTGAGCTTTAAACTAATTGAATTCAGTGAGAAATAAAATCTGATGTTACTTAAATACCTTAAACATTTATTCGTTAAATATTACTGTAATCCTATCTATCTGACATTTAAATTTTTTAAAAGAAATATTCTGGATGCACGCCCTGTTCATTAACTATATATAATTATTCACGTTGAAAAATATGTAATAACTATATAGATGAATAACACATTTGGAACTTTAGTCGGTAGACACCCCTGTACATTGAATAAATAAATTATTCATTTATGAATCATGAAAAACATTTATGTAGGGGTCAATTATTCATAAAAAGAATACCTAAATAACTATCTGTTCAACTTTCGAAATTTTCATTCGGTGGACACTCCTGTACATTTGATAAATAAATTATTCATTTATGAATCAAGAATAACAATATTATAGGTTAGTACGCTAGGTATAAATATACCAGGAAATTGAGGAGATTGTTGTGATAAATTATGAGGTGAAACATAATATAACTATATTCATATACGTCCTTCCTCTCGAATATTAAGAGTAAATTCATGTTATACATAATTTTTAAATACCTATTCATTCTTCGAAAACATGAAATAGGAAGTACTCTGATAACCCATTAAATTTCGTATAAGTCAAACGATATTCTCTGTAAAGACTATCATCGTTTATATTTATGAGTTTTGGAGTTGTATTTTTCTATTAATTGATACCCACCCTAATTGTTGACTCTGAAAAATCTATAGGTATTTTTCACTCATATAAATATTTATTTTCATAAGGATCTATCACCCTGTTATTTTCTGAAAATTTTTATACAACAACGATATATTTATGAGTTTTTAATCGTATTTTTTTCTATTAGATAATACACAGTATTTGGTCTCTGAAAAAATCTACACTCGATATTTCTCTCATATGACTATTAATTTCAAAGGATAATTTAATGTTATATTTTTCAAAAGTTAGAATTTTTGTATAACAAATACAAGTGACTGCTTATTTTTTCTCAAATTTTATATAAGTCAAGTGATATCCAAAACCTCCTGGCATTAAGAGTTAGGAGCATAGAATCAACCACCTTGGATTTTTATCATAGTTCAAACCTCGTCTTGGATTTTAAGATTTACATCAGAGTCACCCATACCATCAAATCTAGGGATAAACATTACGTAATACCTATTTATTCTGACATTAGAAATTTGAAAAATAATCTTGAATGAAGACCTTGTTGCATTGAATAAATGAATTATTCATTTATGAATCGGAAACTTATTTTTCTATTGAAAAAAAGTATTTTTAGGAATCTGGTAGTCCACACAAAATTTATAAACATTTTACCTCTTATCGAAATAAAGAACTCTGTTTACAACTGTGATCAATGAAGTGTAGAAAATCCCTGTTATTTCTTCTGTAATAACAAAATACAAGAGACCTTTTTATTTTTTCTAAAATTTCATAACGGTATCCTCTCTGTAAAGATTTTATCGTTATATTTATGAGTTTTTTTGTATTTTTCTATAAATTGTGTTACCTCACCCTAGTTAGTACGGTTCTCTCGTTAAATACTCAATAGTTTCCTCCATATAAATATTTTTTATAGGATTTTTTCGAAAGAAGACCTGATAGAAATTTTTGTATAAGAACAGTCTGTTTATTTTTTGAGAAATTTCATATAATATAATATTGAACTAGTTTTTAATGAGAGTAAAAGATTGAAGTTGGAATTAGTTTTCCTGTTTCCAAGGTTCCCTTCGATACCAGTGAATATTCTCCTGATTATTATTTCTTTTATATGAGGCTTGTATTCTCTCAGTCCACTCTCTTAGGTGAAAATACTACGTGGTCTCCTCGTGTTTAGCGGTCAGAAAATGTTGAATAAACATGTTCCTTTGTTGTTTTAAGGGGGATGCATGAACACAATCAATCTCGATTGAATTCGAAAAACTTACTTGAGTTAATATTTTCTAAGAAAAACTCTAAATGTAAATCCGGTTCCTGATCAAGATTGACTATGTATGGACCACTTTAGAAATATAAAATAGAAAAAAATGTTCTCGCAATAGGAATCATTCGAAAATCTTACGTGATTATATGTTATTTTAGGTCCTGCTTACAATAGATTTGGTATTGGATTGTCTGATCGATGGTGGTTATTTTTTCACTTGAACCAGAAATCGTACTTTTAAATTAGATCTTCTATTGATGAGTAACTTGTATATAAGATATATTTTCACTTGATTCATGAATGATGTCTTTATTGATGTGTGAATATTGTATAAACTAGAGTATACGTAATTTCTCCATTCGGTAAGAAATCGTTATTTTAAATAGAAAATTCTATTGACTCACTGAACGATGTCGAATGAAATGTAAATCAGGATACCGTATAGTGAAATATATTTATTAGAAAAATGTAGTTGGGGTCAGCAATTTTGTTATCTCGATGTTTATTTCTATGGAGAAAATAGATATTGTAATCGTTCGATTTATGATAACAATATGATAACCTTCGTTTGGAAACTTATTTTTCCCAATGAAAAAGGGATTTTTAGTAAAATTGTGAAAATCAATGTTTATATGAATAAATTATTCATTCAAAGATACGTAATAACTGTTTATCACACAATTTGAAATATGTGAACACACCCTGTATTATTATTGAAATGACTTCATATAATTCTCAACATATAATGAAATTTGAAATTTGTGTACACACCCTGTAGGTACAGTATATAAATTATTTTATTCAAAAATCGTGAAATCAATAGTTGATATGAATGAATTATTCATTGAAAAATACGTAATAACTGTTTATCACACATTTGAAATATGTGGACACACCTGTACATTTATTAGAAATGAAAGTCATTTTAATTCTCAACATGTAATAAGAAATTTGAAATTTGGGGGACACACCCTGTAGGTACAGTATATATAAATTATTTCGTTCAAAAATCGTGAAAATCAATGTTGATTATGAATAAATTAATTCATTGAATACGTAATAACTATACATATATCTGACATTTGAAATTTCATTCGTTGAATTGAATACTTTGGACATCTCCGTAAGAAAATGAATTAATTAGATACAAGGTCATTATTCAGTTCAAAAACACATGTCTCTCTTATCTATCTCTGCGATATAAGATCAACTTCACTTTATATCATATATCGTTCGTTCTAGTCTCATTGAATTCAAATGAAAAAATTAATAATTTAACACGGAGTTGTCGTCTATTAGTTTTCATATTTGAAAATAACTATGTAATTTGATATCCAAAATTCTACGAAGACGACCTCCACAAGTCTCCGAAGGAACTCCTATGAACCAAAGAATTTTAGTTCCCTGGTGAGCTCCTTTTCTATATATCATAATAATTTTAATCTTAATTATATCTATAGGTAGATGGACGACCGGTCTGAGTACGAGACTCTGGTGCTGTAATTCTGCGGTTCGAATCCCAGACACCGACACAGCCTTCTTCATTTATTAATATTTTAGCTAGGGCCCCCCCATACGAATTCTCATACATATATTTCAAGTTAGTAGCGCATGCTCAGAACTGACATTTCGGAGCAGAAATTCACGACCCATACCTCTTCGCTCTCCTGATATCCTGATACGCACGCTCCTTCCAGAGAGCATTTACGGCACTAATTACAGCCATTTTTCTTCTTCTTCTTTCTCATACATGTCACTTCTTTCATACGAAGATTTTTTTTTCCTAATATCTCTTCTGGTCATTGATATACACTTCTTTCAGCTCTTCAGTTTAAGACTTCTTGGTCCGACTCAGTGCGCATGTGCAAAGGGAACCATTTTCGGTACTTTCGACCTTAGATTTCCTTATGGGAATTTACATGTAAAAATGAGCCAAAGTGGGGTAGAACCGGCCTAGCCTATATACTGATATCTATTCAAGTTTTCAAATAAAATGCACATTTTCATCTTTGAAGCTGATTTTCTGAAATTTATCATTTATCAAGTCGCTTATGGCGTTTTGAGAAATCAGAATTGATTGAAATAAACATCAAGATCATATATGCTTTTATTTTTCTATATTTCCAATGTTATGCATTATTTCGAATTATGAAGAAAAAAAAATTATGGATATGAAACAAGCAATATTTGATATCAAGTGTTCAAAATTGAGACCATCAGATTCTATTTATTATTATTTATCGTATGGCGATCTACAAATTTTCTCTCAAATACAGGTAAAGTATCAGACTCTGAAAACAACAGTATCCTTTTTATAAAACCTCTAATAGCAACATTTGAGAACATACGCCGGCTTACATTTAGAAAAGCTTCTCTGGTACGCTGTTTCATATTGTCTGGTGTTGCTGGAGGTGTAAATTATACCACACTTGCGAAAAATTGACTTACTTATACTTGTGTGTAAAAATAAAGGTAAAATCATTGCAATCTTTAAACTTCTCTTACTTGTTTAACTTACATGAAACGCCCCGTATTTTATGTCACCAGCAGATGTAAAATTTAATTGTCTATCGAATACGTGAATACATTCCTATCGAAAACTCTTCACGTTTTCACATAAAATGAGCATTTTCATTTTGCAAACTGATTTGAAGGAATTTTTTATTTACGTTTGTGTTGTAGAGTCTGATGGTCGCCATTTTGCTTGATTATCAAATATTGCTTGTTTCATATCCATAATTTTTTCCCTTCATAATTTGAATTAATACATAACATTCAAGATATTGAAAGATAAACGCATATATTATGATATTGATGTTCATTTCAATCAATTCTGATTTCTCAATACGCCATAGGCGACTTGATAAATGATAAATTTCATAAAATCAGTTTGCAAGATGAAAATGTTTTTATTTTATTTGAAAACGTGAAGATATATCGATTGGAATGTATTCAGATATTCGATAGACAATCAAATTTCACATCTGTTGGTGACATAAAATACGGGGCGTATCATTTAAGTTAAACAAGTTAGTAGCGTTTAAAGATTGCAATTATTTTACCTTTATTTTTGCACACCAAGTCTAAGTTAGTCAATATCTCACAAGTGCAACATGAAGTTTGTTCCAGTTAGTAGGCCTCATCATTAATTTGGTTAAAAAAAAGAGAACACCAGTTGAAAGTTTAAGCATTAAAATTGATAATACATTTTCACAAAATACGAGATATTACGGAAACCATAAGGTTTAGATGAATTAAACCTCAATGAAGCTGGCATTTGTTTTCATCGTAAAATTCAAAAATGAAATAATATACAGGGTATTCGATTTATAAAATAACAACTTTGATACTTATCGTGGTTTTGGCACAGCCTGTACAACATGAAAATATTTTTAAAATGTAGTCCTACAAGGTCCCTATCCATCCTAAACAAAAAACTTTCATAAAATCAAAAAATGTGAATAACCCTGTATAGATATTTATATATAGACTTATTTTCTATTTTCATCAATAAGTAATGAATTTTATGGAGAAAAGTAAATTTTTGAATTCTTATTCAAATGGTCTATTACGCAACAAAAAAAAAACAAAATACAATAAAACACAGGCAACAAAATAATATATATATATATATATATATATTATATATAGTATATATATATTATATATATATATATATATATATTATATATATATATATATATATATATATATATATATATATATATAATATATACTATATATATATATATATAAAATGGAACTTTCGTTGGATATTTTCAGGTTTATATCTACTAATAAAACTGCTCGTTTAAAATATACGTTTCGAAGGCTATGGCCTTCTTCTTCAGTATTTAATTAATATAAAATTCTTACAATCACAAATTCTAAAACACAATGTTAACGTCCACTTTAAAATATTGAATATTGAATATTAAGTTTGTCCTTCCGTCATGTCAGCTGCCAATGTCATGTCATTGTCATGTCAATTTCACGGTGTTCAGCTTTGTGTCAATCTTCTTCTTGCGTTAGTTGTCATGTTATTAGTGGTAAGTAAACTTTACTCAATTGTTTGATGTCTTGTTTATCGTTAACTACTTTGTCCGTGTTCCGATGTATGTGTGCCATCTCCAGAAATTCTCTTTGTTTTTGTTTTTGTTCTGTGGTCAGTATCTTCGCAGAGTCGTAATCAAACTCATGGTTGTTTGCCGTTTTGTGTTTGTTCAGTGCCGTTGTTGCGTTCTTGGTGTATTTGTGTGCGTTCAGTCTGTCTTTCAATCTCTGTGATGTCTGTCCTATGTACTGTTTATTACAGTTCTTGCATGCAATACTGTATACTACATGAGATTTCTGTTCTTTTGGAGTAGTCACTTTCAATCTGCTGAATATACTTTTAACCTGGTTCTGCGGTTTATGCACTACTTGAAAGCTATATGGTTTCACGATATTTTTAATTTTCTGTGACAAGTTCTTTGTGTATGGAATACATATTCGTGTATCGTTTTCTTTCTCTTTGGGTTTTTGCTGTTCTGTATTATAGAGTTTGAATATTCTCTGTTTCATGAGACCATTTATCAATTCGATTGGGTAGTTATTTCGGTGGAGTTGTTGTTTTAATTCTTAGACTACTATTGGGCGAAGTTTCGGAGATGTTAGTTTAAGGGCCCGATCAATGTAACCTATTATTGTTCCCTTCTTTTGGGACATGTGATGGTTAGACCCATAGTCTAGTATTGTATCCGAATTTTGGTTTTTCTTGTGCCATTTTGTGAGTACTTTCTCGCGATCTTTTGTGATGGTCATATCTAAAAAGGTTAATGTGTTGTTTTCCTGTTCTTCGATGGTAAAACTAAGCAGTTTGTGCACATTATTAAACTCATTCAGAATATGGTCAATATGTTCTGGTGCGGTTATCACTAAACAGTCGTCTACGTATCTTCTGAAAAATGTTGATTGATATCTTGGCATGATGTTTTCCTCAATATTTTCCATGACCAATTGTGCAATAATGCTGGATATTGGATTTCCCATAGGTACACCCTTGGTTTGTTTGTAGTGGTTGTTTTCATATTGGAAATAACTGTTGTTAAGTATATATAATACTGTATTTATAAACTCATCTTTTGGTAGCAATGTGTGTTGCTCTAAACTATTCCATTTTTTTTCAATGGTTGTTTTGGCCAGTTCTGTGGGTATGTTGGTATATAATGACACAACATCTAGGGAGTATAACTTAAAATTTTCTGGTATGTTCAGTTTTTCAAGTTGTTCTTGCAGACTTTGTGAGTTTTTTATATAATATGCATTTTGATTTGCTGTTTGTGTCAAGATGTTTGCGATATATTTAGATATATTGAATAAGGGTGACTGTATACACGACACTATTGGTCTTACGGGGTGGTTTTGTTTGTGGATTTTTGGTAGCCCATATATTTTTGCTGTTTTGCTATTATGGATGGTTAGTTTCCTTGATTCTTGTGTAGATATATACTCTTTTGCAAGCCAATCCTTGATTATTCTATTATTTTCCTTTTCCAATGTGTATGTCATATCTCGTTTCACTATTTTATATATCGTTGTGTCAGTTATCAAAAGATTGTTGTTTTCTTTGAAGAATTTCTTTGTTCGGATGAAGTTTGACAGTGTTATATTGGATCTTTGTTTTTGGTTCCTTTCTTTGGTTTTCCTTATATAGTTGTAGATTGTGTGTGTGATTCTTGTTCGTATGTTGTTTTGATCGTTTATGTTTAACTTTGCTATATTTCCTTCAATTTCCGATAATATAGCATGGGTGTGGATCTGGTTTGCATTGGCACTTTCGATAGCGTACTTTGGTCCCAGGTTAAGCGTGTCTATTACATATTTTGGCAACTCTATCCCTGAGATGTTCTCCACTGTGTCACTGGAAATTTTCGTTCTGTTTTCTGGATGTTGTATTTTAGTTAACCTATTTATTTTGTTGTTGAGGGTTTTCTTGCATTTGTCAGTAGTGTGTGTTATTCTCTTCTCCAGATGTTGTGCGATTGATTCTGCCACTAATTTCGACTCATTGCTTTCAATAACTGTCATCACATTTTTTATGTTTTTATTAATGTTGTTTATCACTTTTGTGGTATCTGTTATTAGCAAGTTTATTATTTTTCTTCTGAAATTTGACATTGTTTCCTGAAATTTTTTCTGAGAATTTGATATTCAAATGTTATATGGTTGGTTTTCATTTTCAGGAATGTGGGGCACAAGTCTTTGTGTTTGCATTTGAGGAGGAATACTCTTCTGGTTTTCATTTTGACCAATTTATCGGACAGTCTGTATACTTCCTTGACGTGTTTGTGTGTGTAGTTATTATATGTTGTTGCCATATTCGCTCTTTAACTCGTAACATGTCATTCAATTGTAGAAATGGTGCATCTTTTCATCCATGCATTAATATATTCATTGAATTTAGTTACCTGACTTTATATATTAAATGGAACTTCTTTTCGTTGGATATTTTCAGGTTATATTTACTAATAAAACTGCTCGTTTAAAATATACGTTTCGAAGGCTATGGCCTTCTTCTTCAGTATTTAATTAATATAAAATTCTTACAATCACAAATTCTAAAACACAATGTTTACGTCCACTTTAAAAAATATCCAACGAAAAGAAGTTCCATTTAATATATAAAGACAGGTAACTAAATTCAATGAATATATATATATATATATATATATATATATATATATATATATATATATATATATATATATATATATATATATATATATGAAATATATATTTTTTGCTATACATGTTAGCATTTCCAGCGAAGGTTCCTTTCGGACTAAATAAGCTGAAATTTGGCATCTGGGGTTTTGTTTGAGGCAGATCATCAGAGTTTGAGAATTTTCGGTAAAAATTATGGAATGCCGAAATTTAGGGAAAGACAATTAGAGATTAATTATGAACCTTATATTTCAATGCTATCTGTGGCAGATCTTCTGAGACGAAGGAAATTCCACAATCAGCGAACCATTACACATTCTTTCTAAAGCATTTTCAGAAAAACTTCTCTCAAATATAGCAAATAGAAACATAATATTCAATTTATTACCTAAAATAGGAGATTTTTATAAATGTTTCATATACGTCCATTTATGGTTGAGGAATATTATATTATGTGGTGCTAAAATTAGTATTTCAAATATAAACTTACCAGTGAATGAGGACGTTACCGCCCCGGAGTCTGGCAGCATGGATGAAATCGTTACACAAGGAAAAATACTGCGAAAGATTCTGGTCAGGTGAATCTGACGCCATCACACACAGGTAGTGCATGTCCTTGAACACATAAAATTCAAATAAATACTTTATGACTACTGTGATTCCAGATGTTTAATTCAAAATTGAAAAGTCAGGTATTCGTTTTTCGAATGAAAAATGGCTTTGCCATTCTTTTATCTGTAAGGATCTATCAAGGGTTTCAATATCGGGTTTTCATAAAATATAAGGCGATAAAAAGTAAATCACATGTAGAAGAAAAATTACAGTAAAATTGATTTTGTATACCTGATATAAATGTTGTTACCGGGGAGAAACATCTATAGAATATTGAGTTATTCTCTTCTTCGTATGGTTGACTAGAAAACTAGCGTGCATGCTAAATTTCATTCATATTTCAGTGGAAATACCTGCCACATAAATAACATTGCATTGAATTTATTTCAAATTTAAGTATTGAAAAATTCAATTTATTTCGCTGTTGTTTATTTATGTTAATAATATTTTCTTTATCTTCAGATATGTATTTTTAAAAATGATAAAATTTTTTTCCACATGATTTAAATTTTTATATTCTATCGAATGTTCTAGGCTGAATAAACATTTATGAAAGCACCAACAAAATGAAAACAGAGATATTGTAGTTAATATGATATGATCTATCTATTTAAGATATTGAAAATGCTCATTCTTCTCATAAATTGTATCAACAGATTTTCACTTTATCAATCTTTCAATTTTGTTTCTCATCTTGTTGGATTTTGTCTGGTTTAATAACTTGATATATACAAATAATCTCTTGCATATCCTCCAATCATAAATTATTCTATATCTTCTTCAATAATAATATACTTTTTCAAATAGAACGTTTAAAAGTTTTGTGAACACAAAAATTATACTGGTTCGAATATAATTCTTCAATGGAGTTTGAAAATACCTTTATTGTACCAAAAAATTTATAAAATTTTAATCACACATAATATTCTCACAATAGAAAAATTATTTTTTTTCATTATTATAGCATTATACTTACATCATATTTTGAGTTTTGATGTGCGATGTCAAATATTGTATGTTAAACTGTAAGTTCGAGTTGATTAATTGATAATTTATTTATGAATTCAAAGTATAAAAGCTTATGTCAATATATGATGACACTTTTGTTATTGTTCAGCCATATGTGGCATTTATTTGTGCGTGCTTCAGCTAATTCATACTCATATATGATATCTGTAAATCGATTGGGAAGCAAAGGAAGTTGTCAGTGCATAGAAACCATAAAAAAAATTAAAATAGATAAATTTAAAAAAAAAGTTTGAATTTTGCTTACTGAATGTATTCTTCGTGCTGTATCATGAATTGCTAGAATGTGTGTTATTTTGTGCTTGTTTAGTTGATTTGCATCTTTGGAGTCCCTATAGTTTCCTACGTACAATCCCGGCAGCACCTAAAATACAAATATCAAAGAAATATCTATCGCTTTCACAGAAAATGATTGAAAGTTTAATATCCAAACAATAATAATGAGAGCTACCTTAGAGGGACCAAACAAGGAACTTTTCACATATGGTTTTTCAGTTTCGTTGAAAATGTACATGAACATCTTGATAACTCTCCAAACACGGCGAAGAATCAATTATCTGTCAAATATGAGAAATATTTTTGACAGTAACTGATTTTCTGATATAGTTCATAGTAAGACTAACTAGACTAAAACATTTGCATCGTTCTTCCGAAATACTTATGAGATACTAGAACAAAAAAAAATTTATTCTTAAATTTTGTTAATTGTCATTGAATCTCAAATCAAATGGTTGATCTTGACAACTTCTATACACATATTCTGTTCCCTAAAGCCATATATTAAATATTTCAGTATTTGCAAGAAGATGACAAAAGAAAATTGCGTGTAACCTTAAGTAATTTCAATTTCTCTTCAAATCTGTTGTTACATTACTGCAGTTACTAATCTGAGACACACGGACGAGTGATTTCAACACTTTTAAATACTTAAATAGAATTATTGTAGATCCTGTTACATTCAACAGTTATAATAGGGGTACTGTCTTTGGATGGCATAAATGAGTGTCAGTTGCTGAGACTGATATAGAGTATAGGGGTCTATCAACTAGCAGACGTTTTTTTATCAATTTGTCAAAGACCAGATAACAAATTTCAGCTCATTTGGTCTGATGGGAACCACTAGAGAATATATATATATATATATATATATATATATATATATATATTTATATATATATATATATATATATATATATATACAGGGTGTCGCACCTGGAATTGAATCGATCGATATAGAACAAAGTACTGATCAGAAAATTTTGAAAATTAAGATGATTACTAATGTCGGTGTGGCCAATCAAACCATAATAATTACAAACAGCTGGCACTTCCGCTTATACCGGAAGTCGATACCAACTTGCTTATTTCAAATAGAACACCCTATATACTTTAGGGTTTTCGAAAAAAACATAAAATTCTGAGTTGGAAATATGAAGAATACCCTATGCCTAAACCTAGCCGTTTCAGAGATATTTGACATTGTAAAGAAAATTTTACAGGTGCAACGGTTTACAAGAACCGGTATAACTTTCTTCGTGTAAAAGATGCTCATTTGTTTCTTGTCACATGAAAAGAACATAAGAAGAACTACGTTCTAAAACTAAAATTAATTCAATAATATTATACCAAGTGTTCCGTTTTTTGCATTACATTTCGTCAACTTCAAACCGCGAAAACTTGTTTAGGTCAAATGAAACACCCTTAATTTTTTTACGTCAAGCTGTGTAAAATTGAATTCCCTTTTCTCTGATATTAGCATTGTGGGGGTTAAGGTTACAACTTTCTGAAATATTTGTGATTTTATTAGAAATTCATGAATTGTTCGGTATTACTTTATCACAATAAACAAATTAAAAAGTTCTCGTTGGTATAATTTAAATGTTCTGGCATTTTTGAAATAAGATGACTGATTGTTTCTAATCATGGCTATTTTGATGAAATGATTATAACAATTCATTAATTTCTAATAAAATCACAAATATTTCAAAAATTTGTAACCTTAAACCCCACAATGATAATATCAGAAAAAAGGGAATTCAATTTTACACAACTTGACATAAAAAAATACAGGGTGTTCCATTTGACCTAAACAAGTTTTCGCGGTTTGAAGTTGACGAGATGTAACGCGAAAAACGGAATACTCGGTATGATATTATTGAATTACTTTTAGTTGTAGAACGTAGTTCTTCTTGTGTTCTTTTCATGTGACAAGAAGCAAATGAGTATCTTTCACAAGAAGAAAGTTATACCGGTTCTTGTAAACCGTTGCACCTGTCAAATTTTCTATAAAATGTCAAATATTTCTGAAACGGCTAGGTTTCGACATGTGGTATTCACATTTTCGACTCAGAATTCTATGCTCTTTTCGAAAACCCTAAAATATATAGGGTGTTCCATTTGAAATAAGCAAGTTGGTATCGACTTCCGGTATAAGCGAAAGTGCCAGCTGCTTGTAATTATTTTGGTTGGATTGGCCACAACGAAATTAGTATCAACTAAATTTTCAAAATTTTCTGATTCGTAATTTGTTCTATATCGATCGATTCAGTTCCCGGTGCGACACCCTGTATATATATATATATATATAAATAAATATATATATATATATATATATATATATATATATATATATATATATATATACCTATAAATATTCGACATCAGAAAAATTTCTAAAATTAGGTCTAGGAGATAATAAACGGATATAAAAACTACTACACCTGACTGTTGATTGCCGATACAGTGCAATAGTCTACTTTTATTGGGAAAAATACGACTAAAAAACACTGAATTACATTGGTCCGATGTTACTTAGTCCAAATCACCTGAAGATGAACGAAAGTTCGAAACTGAAGTAATGCAAATTGTATGAATTTTTATTTTTGATACATAGTGAATATAGTAATTTTTTGTAATGAATTTTCACTATTCAATTTGAGCAAGTTTATAACAAACCCACAATAAGGAATCAATACGAGGTCAAAGTTGAATGTTCTTCACCTCTTTAATTTTCATTTAGATCGATAAAAATAATTTCATGCTGATTAAATACGTTTCACGGGTTAGTTACCTCACATAAAGCGAAAACATAAAAATTTTTTTTTATAGTATAGGTTATTACAGTCTCCTCTGTTCAATATATGAGAGTCAGAATCGATAAAGTACAATATAAATACAAAATAACCTGCATACTTGTAATTTGTAATTCAGTTATTCTCAATAGAATATTTCCGATAACCTGGTAATAGGTATTGCATAAGTTAGACGGGTAATCGGAACGTCCAAAAGTTCGCAGTTCTCCGATGTCCCTAATAAGGCATTCACTTTTGCGGGTGTTTCACGTTAAGTATTGCATTTAAAATCAACTCTAGCAGGGTAGTTATGTGAGTTGAAAGAATGTCCTCGAATATTTTCTTTCAAATAATTCTGAACGGTATGCATATCTATATATATATATATATATATATATATATATATATATATATATATATTATATATATATATTATATATATATATATATATATATATATATATATATATTATATAAATAGATATATATATAAAAATATATAAAATATATATATATATATATATATATATATATATATATATATATATATATATATATATATATATATATATATACCTATATAATATATATCAATGATCAAATTAATGTACAAGAAAATTCTTTTTGTGAAAATAATTTCATTTCGAAAACAGTTAATATAGTATGCTTTATGAAATTAGGCAAAAGGTTTGAAGAGAATATTAATATATAGGATGTTCTATTTGAAAATATCGATTATGGATATTTCAATAATTACTACAAAATAATATTATTTTCTTGGCCGTCCTGTAGAATAATTAGAAAAAACAATAGGAAAAATTGAAAATCGCCCTCTTGAGCAATAAGAAGTATCCATATCATTTTCCTCATCTAAACTGCGTTATATATATATACCTATATATATATATATATATATATATATATATATATATATATATATATATATATATATATATATATATATATATATATATATATATATATACCTATATATAAGCATATCTTGGGTTAGTAGTCATGGCAGAAAATGAACTTCTTATTTTCTGTACATCCTAGCTTTCGATGAGTTAATTAGTTCATCAGGAATCTTGAAACAAAAACCGAATATATTATGAAACAATGTAAGCGGAAAGCCATTTACGACAAGAACAAGGAGAAAACCGGCAATGTATAAGTACGCTACCGAAACAGAAAATCAAAATATCGCATCCAGGAAACATCCTTACAATTTGCTAACTCTTCAATTATGAAACATAATTAATTAAATAGTAAATTTAAAACCTCTTACTATTATCAAAATAAACAAACCAACAAACTGAAAAGTTAGGTTAGAGTATTCGAACTATCAAAGCTTGCCAGGTATAGAAACGGTCTCAGCATCTGGGCCATACATCCATCTTCAAGTATGTTGCGCCAGTGACTTTGTTATTCTCACACTTATATTGTTTGTACTGTTTTATATATATCATGAAATATGTGGGCATCCTTCACTGAGATTATTTATGTCTGATTTCTTATACGGAGTTTAAAGGTTATGATTTCACATTCTACAAAAGGATGGCAGTCACACTTGACAGTACTCTTTCCGCTAACTTAAAAGATCTGCGCAAACTGGATTTTGAATCATTAGTTATTTATACCATACAATTTGCATAATGAAATTCAATTTATTTAATAGAAGCCTCATGAAGTTTGACTCCTAGGAGAACATGAAAGTTACTACCGTAATTATAAGAGAACATGTTCCCTTCCTGTACATGTTAATGAAATGGGTCATCGGATGTATGCTGATGGTGCTGGTCAGTGTCATATTAACATTTTTGGGGCCTATAAGTCCAAAATCCTATGTTGGATTAAACAAAGATTGACACAACACAGGAGTGATTGCCGATTAGCTAAAAACTCTTGTGCAGTAGTAGAGCATCATAAAAACACTGGCCATTGCTTTGATTATGACAACGTAAAAATATTAGAAATAGAGGAAAATTATAAAAGTAGATTGTTCCTTCAGATATGCCACATCAAGAACAATAAACATAATATTAATGTTAGATCAGATGTAGGCCCAGTGGTGGATTTACCAGCAGGCTGAGTAGGCTGGAGCCTAGGGCGGCAAATTTTAAGGGGCGGCAAATTTAGTTCATAAATAATTTTTTATTTCGATTTACAAATTAAAAAAAAAATTATTATACACACACAAAATACGAATTTCGAAAATTGGAGAGAAATTAAAATATTTAACAAAAATAGAAATACAGTCCTATATACAGTGCTAAATAATAAATATTTCAACATCTCTACATAAATAATTGCTAAACGCTTTATTAATTATACATTATTGATCATGAATTTTTAGAATATCGCAATAGCGATTCGATATTTTAGTCGAAATTTATTTATTTTCACATATTTTTCTTCACTGATAACTGCTATAATTTTTCTCCGTGTACCTACCTAATAATTATGCAGGGCCGGCCTAAGGGGTGTGCGAAGTATGCAGCCGCACACTCAAGCTTTTTGGAGGGGCATTAAATTGACCAATTTTTGTAAAAAAAAAATAATAAATTTGGAAAATTTTTAGAAACTGATTCAAATATTGGGCAGAAATATTTAAACTATACTCGCCGGCATATCATTGGAAGCTTGGACACTAAGCTTGGACACACAGCTAAAAATCCCAAGCTTCCAATGATTTGCCACCGACTATAAAAGGAATTTTGTCTTAAAACTATTACAGTTGAAATTCAAGGTAAAACCAGAGATCTACCCGGCTACCCCAATGAGTTCTGAAATAGAGTAAGTCTGATGCCCTTGACCAAGGTCCAAGGTCAGTAGAACAGTCGTCTCGTGGCGGGACGCGAAAAATGTTGTGACTCTTAATCTTCCTGCCTCCCTCCCCGTCCCCCGGCTTTGCTTTTCTAGCCAATTGGCGTCTGAAATTAAGATAGTAAATTAATTCTCCGAAATGAAAGCAAGAAAAGCCCTTGTATAAAATATATAATAAAAGAGACTATGCACTATCCTAATAGTTAATAATTTTTTTTTGCGCCATTAATAAACACTGTAATTATTGGTTCACTATGTTCTGTTGCTTTATTTTCTTTTACCCATGACATATGAGAATTTATCATAGGTCCGGTGGACGGTGATTCCCGCATTAGCTAGGTATTTATTCTTAGAGTCATTGCAGTATAAGCATAAAAATCATTGCAACGTTACCCATAGATAAGCTTTCATTAGTTTATTTGACATAATAGTGGTTATAGTACAAGGAAGAGTACTGAACATATCAATAATGAATCAAATTGTCATACATAAATTTAATGTTCTACAAGGCGCAAAATTGCACAAAAACTGTGTTTTTGGATCTTAAATTTCAAAAAATTCCATACCCCCCAGACCCCACGGCAGGGGCATAAAATTTGAGTCTAGCACACTTGCAATTTTTGCCTTAGGCCGGCCCTGTAATTATGAGATCTGACGGAATTCAATCTTGATATAGGTAACATCGATGGTCTAATCATGACTGCTGCAGCAACTTTATAAATTGCCAAATAACTAGTTCAATATCTTATAGAGATATAGTCTTTTGGTTTAAATTCATCGAATAACTGATATTTAAACGACTGAATAAAAAATTCCCTCCACAAAATATGAAGTTAGACAATCTGCTGATTAGAAAGTTGATCAATTTCATCAGTTAGTTATTTTATTTGTAGTAAGAAAAAGTTTGGAAAATCCAAATGAGCATGCCTTAAGCGCTCATGTCGTACACGAATTATTTCACAACGCCAACTTTTTCAGAAAATACCAATCGGAATGAATTAATTATAATAAAATAAAACAAGACTGCAATCTCTTATACCACGGTTTCTCTCCAGTCGATTGAGTACATAAAAAAAAAAATTTAATTGAAAAAATGATTTTTTCGAAAGTTATTGTGTTTACTGTGGACACGATCTTCAAAAATCCATACGATATGGCATCAAAATTACTTTTTTTATATAAAAAGCAAAAATAATATTGGGCGATACATATTTGTGTATCTGTTTTGGGTTTTAGGCCAAATCTTTAGCCAATAGAATATCTTCGAGGGATTTATCGATTTATCTAAATCAATAATTTTTTAACAAAATGCATTCGTGCAGGTGCAAAAAATGGACATTTATCTTATCTGCATAAACCTTACGTAAAAAAGACTCAATATTCGCCTCCAAATATCAACCAAATAAAACAAAAAAAAGCATCTCTCTCATGTTTCCATCAAATTTTTGCCTAAAACCCGGCCGATTTTTATATCCTTTCTGTTCCTGAATTATATTCAAAACTGCGGTCGGACGTCCATTATCTTTTAAGTCAACTTTTTCCTACAAACTTAATTTGCTAAAAACAACTTTTTCCAACACACTCAGCCTCATTAAGTTTATAAAATCGGGAAAAGGAAAAAACAATTCAGCCCTCATAACCATCCGCCAACACAACAGGTAATTTTCATGGGGGTTGGGGGCCCAGACACGTTGAGTCCGTGGCAGTCTTCTCCGCCGACCGCGGATGACGTCATCTCGCATTGCCGTTATTGGGGGATATGTGGACTCGTGGCTCAAACGCCCGTGCTCATCGAAAAAATGTAATGTTGGTTGCAGTTGGATTGGAATACTGGTATAGTTTCGTAAATTACGGTGGAGCGTATGGATTTGTTTAGATTTTTAGAATATTGCTTCAGTTTTATAGTAACTACTTCAAAATTATATATGATTGTATATTTATGTGTTAAAATTAGAAAAGTTATTTTTATGAGCTCAGCGATCATTTTTCTTTCTGATGAGTTGCTTTTTAAATAATATACATGTACATAGTATTCGTTAGGTACGGTTTAGTGTGAGAAAACATCGGATTTAGATTTTCATGCAAGAGTAGAATTTCGAATTCAAAGTCTCGCAAAAAAGTATTGTAATGCTTTTATGATTTTACTTAAATTATAATACTATCAAATAATTAATAAAAGATATATTTATTCTATTGTTTTTAAACTGTGAGTGTAATAATAAATATTTATATTTATTTCGCCAAATGTATACTTTGTATGTGAGCTTTATTCATATTATGTAAGTATTGTATAGTTTAAAGACATGCCTTACCTTACTTTAAAAGTGGTACATGATTGAGATATGTTTTGCTTAAAACAATGGTTTTTGATCATTCTTTGCTTTAAAACTAATCAAGGATCTAACACGGTACATAGTTCTCAATGATACTAACCATACGGGAAAAGTTGATGTAACGAGGATGATGGAGCACAAATCATAAAGTTGGAATTTTATTGATAGAAAATTGATATGATTGTGGACTAAGATATCAAAATTTAGAGGCGGCAAAAATTGAATAGCCTACGGGCGGCAAATCTGTAAATCCGCCACTGTGTATGCCAGTTAAGTAACATATATTGTAACATTTTAGAACTTATTTATATATCTATCACTCTGTAGATTTGTTTTCAAATCATAGTCTCAAGTGTACCCGTTCTTTATTTGTGATGTTACGTATGATTAGTCTCGTTCCGTTCGATAATTTATTTAGTGGCTCACTGTGTGTATTTGTAAGTATATCCGTCGTCTGTTTTTTCAACTGTTTGTACCTCACATTTGTAGAATCAGAAGCTTCTCCTGAGGAAGTCAATAATAAATTGACGATATATTAAGATTATGAAGGAATAAGTTTTCGTGGTCACAAGACCGCTTACTGATATACCATTTCCTTTCAACGTATAATACGGTCCATTTTCAATTATTTCTATATATATATATATTATACTATATATATATAACGAAAATATTATTTTCGTAATGGGTTGGGCATAAATGAATAGGATTTTGCCTTCTTTAGTAGGATAGCAAACATTTTAAACTAGATTCAAAAATGTTTTCTATAGGAACTGCATAACAAAGCCATATCTAATATATGCAATGTGGGACGGGTGAGAGTCCGCTCAATATTTGTTCCCTACACCTGCGTTATCCGAACCGAAACTATTTTGCTAGTTCGCACAAAATGAGACAGCCAGAAATGAACCCGAATGCAGAATCAAGTTCAAGGAATTTTCTCCAGTGTTTTGATACTGATCACTGGGGATGAGAATGAGAAATTTCGGTTTTGAGAACAATATCATATATAAAGATTGTAGTCAAGATGTTTAAAAAAGCAGAAGCTTATCATGATTGTTAATAAGAAGAATCTATTCCATGATCTTAAATACATATTTTTTCTTTGTTTTGCAAATTTACCTTATTCGATTTGGTACATTGTAATGTGTGTAAATGGATATATATATATATATATATATATATATATATATATATATATATATATATATATATATATATATACATCCATTTACACACATTACAATGTAGCAAATCGAATAAGGCAAATTTATATATATATATATATATATATATATATATATATATATATATTTATATGTAAATTTATATATTTAGCTTTATTTTAGTTTCCAGTTTAAATTATAAGCGGCAGAAGTGTTTCGGAGAAATTTCTACACATATTAGGCAATAGGGAAAAGATAATAAGCGATACGCCCCCTACCGGTGTCGAATATTACTAGAGCATGGGAGATAGATTGCTTTGTTTACATCTGTTTACGTGTATTTTATATGAGAAGTTGTTGAGTTTTAATTGTATTTTGGATCGTTTACAAACGTTCAGAAGTGATGAATCACTATTGTTGTGTATTCTATTGTTCATAGTGGGCAAAAAAAACCGAATATAGCTTACATACCTTTCCGAAAGCTGGACAATTCTAAGTTGCATTCCAAACAAATTTGGGAAACAAGGAAATGATGGACAGAAGAAAGGTGTGGATTCATAACTTGAAGATTGAAAAAAAATGTCTGAACATAAGAGAGTTGTTCTTTACAGTTTACTGAGAATAATTATTTTCCCTGCAGTAAGTTTGTGGATTTTTCCATATAGAATTATACCAACTAATGATGCGCAATTTTCAGCTAACCGAAAACGTAGAGTTTTTGAAGTCTAATGCTATTCCAACGAAAAATGTTCCACTTTTATCGGAATCTGAACCTGGGCCATCATCCAGAGATTCTAGATTATTGTATTTTCTTTCATGTAACAATCAGAGATACTATTAAAATAATAATAACAAATGATGTTTATTTGCACAACCAAAATAACAGTTTATCATAACATCAAGAATATGAAATAAATCTGGACTCTATAGCTAGGTAAAAACTAAAATATTCAATTATATAATCAGGAAAACAGAGATTCTATCAAAAAAACCAGACTCTCAGAAGTCCACCGTACTTCAAGGATAGCTGTTATAAGTCAGGAAAATTCAAAAAATATAATAACTTATTACGTTCAAACCATTCAAGCAAAGTATTCATATTAATTCTTCTTTTATTTCATGTTGTTTCTTTCAGTTTAGCTGGTAAGTACTTAGTTTTGTCCATTATACTCAAAAATTCTTCAGTTCGTAATGAAAGTAGACATGTCAGAGATGTTTTCTTGAAACTTTTGAAAGTTTTTTTATTTTTTAAATAAATATATGTTCTATCATACAGCCTTTTCATGAGGTATACATAGTTCCTTCAACCAATTAATTTATTCGTCCTCTACTTTATTTTATTATTGATTTTCATGTTCAATGATAAAAACTCAGTGTAAATTTCAACTTGATGTAGGTAGGTTATCTACTGTTGAACAGATATAAAATTGTCCTCAATCCAAACACAATATATCACAGGAAAATACAAAGTCCAAAAAAAATACAAATTACGACGATAAACGTTCGAAAACTCAAAACGAAATGAACGTAAATACCATTACAACCAATGTAAACAAACAGCTAATCTCCCATGCTCTAGTACCGATATTAGCCGTTCCGGCGCTACGATCTTAATTTCGGACGCCTATACCTAACTGTAACTGTTATACGACGAATGTTATTGATGCTACCCACTAGTTTATTTCTACGAAAATTGATAATGATTTTGTGAAAAACTGTATTTATTTATTTATGCACATTGCAGTTATTGCAGACACAAGTGTCTGAGATATGTAGAGGGCCACCTGTGCAGTAAAAATACAATTCACAATCTAAATTCTCCGTTTAAAGCTCAGGAGAAAGGGAGCAAACATATTTAAATAATCACCAAGTACTCACAGAACGATACATCTTTAGCAGGGTTGAATTCGTATCCGAATTAGTCTGAAGAAACCCACCCCAAACAACAAAATGCTTCTTGTAATTCTCGATGGTACATGAAAATCAACTGTTTCCAATATGGATGAATCATCTAGTAAGTTATTCAAATTTTTATAATAAGAATATCAAATCAGAACCAAATCGGCATGACTAGTCTTCAGATACCAGTTCATACTCTAAGAACACTAGAATTTTGTCCATTGTACGTTCCAATCTTACGATGTCAATTTTTATCAAGTCTAAGCCTGCTATAAATATATACATAATGTTACGAATTCGGGTTCTCTAGGATGATTTCCAATAACTAACTAAATTTAATTAATAAACAAATCGGTATTTATTTACTAAACAGCAATTTTAAAATAACCACACTTTACAATAACTGTCACTACTTCAAAAACACAAGCTTCGTTCTTCTTTAATAACACGGTAGTTCACTGTAAACTGTCCCTCGTCTCTTCTATGGTCGCTTTTATATGTCTTGTCATTCCTTCGAGAAGCTTCCAGAATGTTCTAGTCTTCGAATTAAGAGGGCGGTTACTTCAACGTTCATCGAATATTCCAGAGCACACAGAGTCGGCTTTAGACATTTTCGTAACACTGCCCCCCTCTTAAGTTTGATCGTCCCGATCAAAATCTTCTGATATACCTCCACCGTGATACTTTGCTAGCCTATCTAAATGTACAACTTTAGGCTTCGTCCTAGGAGTGCGTTGGATTCGGTAGACAACATCATTTATCCTCTTTGTGACTTTATAGGCTCCTTCCCAATTCTGGCTCAATTTAGGTGATAACCCTTTCTTTCGCTGGGGATTGTACAACCATACTAAATCTCCTTCTTTAAATCCGGCTGAGTTCGCCCTCAAATCGTATCTGGTCTTCATTCTGTCAGTACTAGCATCTATCTTATCCCGGACGTGTTCATGGATCTTGCTTAGGTGCAGTCTCAATTCATCTGCATAAGTCTTTACTTCCAATGGTGTATCTTCGGGAGTACCGAACAGCAAATCACATGGTAAACGTAATTCTCTACCAAAGAGTATCTTTGCTGGAGTATGACCTGTGGAATCATGAACCGATCCTCGATAAGCCATCAACAGTACTGGCAAATGTCTGTCCCAATCCTTTTGGTGATCAGCCACAACTTTCGACAGATATTGTTCCATGGTGCGATTGAATCTTTCCACCATTCCATCAGACTGTGGATGTAATGGAGTGGTTCTGGTCTTTCGGATGTTCAATATCTCCATCACTTTCTTAAACACTTCGCTTTCGAAGTTTCGTCCCTGGTCTGAGTGCAATTCCAGTAGAACTCCGTATCGGGATATGAACTGATCTACCAGTACACGTGCGACATTCTCAGTCTCTTGGTTCGGAAGAGCATAGGCTTCAGGCCACTTGCTAAAGTAATCCATGACAACCAGAATGTATTTATTTCCATCGTTAGAAGTTGGAAAAGGCCCGGCAACATCAATAGCAATTCTCTCAAATGGAAGCCCTACGTTGTATTTCTCCATTTTTCCATGAGTTTTCTTTGAGGGTCCCTTAGTGGCTGCACATGTTGGACATTTTTTGCACCAAGCTTCTACGTCATCACGGCAGTATACCCAATAAAATCTTTCCCTTATCCTTGCAATTGTCTTATTCACGCCAAAATGGGCCCCTGAGCTTCCACCGTGGATTTCCTGTAGAAGTTCTTGCACTTTGCTGGTAGGTACCACTAAGCGGGTTTTGATATCTTTACCATCCGGACTTTCCCATTTCCTCTTGAGTAACCCATTTTCGAGAATTAAGGAATCCCATTGTGCCCACAGTGCCTTCGTTTTAGCGCTCATCGTTGAAATATCTTTCCAGGTGGGTCTACGGTCGAGTCTTTTCCATTCTCTGAGATGCTTTATTTCAGGATCTTGTTCCTGTGCCTCAATTAATTCTTCTGTCGTCCATCCCTGTTTCAAATCGATAGTAGTTCTCCTTAAATCGATTTTTCCTTCTTTCATTTCAATTTTCTTGCAGTGTCGACATTCTTCTTTGCATGGTCGTCTGGATAAAGCATCAGCATTATTATGGATTTTTCCTCGTCGATGTTCTACTTTGCAGTCATATTGTTGCAGTCTTTCTATCCATCTTGCGATTTGGCCCTCTGGAATCTTCATCTGCAATAACCATTTGAGTGCTGCATGGTCAGTCCGAACCAAAAATCTTCTTCCATAAAGGTACTTGTGGAAATGCTCTATGGATTTTATCAGAGCTAACAATTCCTTTCGAGTAACGCAATAGTTTCTTTCTGATTTGTTGAAAGATTTGCTGTAATATTCGATGACTCTTTCTTCGCCTCCTTGTACTTGTGACAAAACAGACCCAATTCCCATATTGCTAGCATCCTTATCTAGAATAAATGGTCCCGTAGTTTGTGGGTACGACAAAATAGGGCTTGAGCAAAGTGCAGCTTTAAGTTGTCGAAATGCTGCCTCGCACTCTCTTGTCCAGTTGAAGGTGGCTTTATTTTCAGTCAGTTTATGTAATGGTTTAGCTATATCAGCAAACTTATCTACAAATCTCCGATAATAGGTACATATTCCTAGAAAACTTCTAACTTCATGTTTGTCTTTCGGTCTTGGCCATTCTCTTACTGCTTTGACCTTATCCTCTGATGTATGTATTCCGCTAGATGATATCGTATGTCCTAGAAAATGTACCTGATTTTGAAATAGGCAACACTTTTTATAGTTCAATTTCAAATGAGCATTCCTAAATCTGCTGAAAATTTCTTTCAGATTTTTCAAGTGGTCTTCAAAGGATGCTCCCATAACCATCACATCATCTAGGTATACTAAACAGGTTTTCCAAGTTAATCCTTTCAGAACCAATTCCATCAGTCGTTCAAACGTTGCCGGTGCATTGCATAACCCAAAAGGCATAACATTGAATTGGTACAATCCACTTCCAGTTGAGAATGCAGTTTTCTCTTTATCATCAGGGTGGATCTTTACTTGCCAGTATCCACTCTTTAGATCTAATGTCGAAAACCACTTCGACCCCGCCAGTGTTGTTAACGTGTCATCTATTCTGGGTAGTGGATAGCTATCTTTCTTGGTAACATCATTAAGTTTCCGATAATCGACACAAAATCTCGTTGTCCCATCCTTCTTCTTAACTAGAACAACAGGTGCTGACCATGGACTTGATGACTCTTCTATGACTCCCTTCTCCTTCATGGATTCGATTAATTCAGCTACTTCTGATTGTTTAGCTAACGGAAGTCTTCGAGGTGCTTGTCGTATAGGGTGGGCATTCCCTGTGTCGATCCGGTGGGCAACTAAACCAGTTCCTTCGAGTTCTTGGTCTTCAAAGAGGTCGCTTTCTTCGTGGATAAATTTTCGTGCCAATTTTATCTGTTCTGATGACAAATGTTTCCATGAAGTCTCCAATTTAGTGAAATCAACATACTTTTTCTTAGTTTCCTGTATATCATCTGGTTTCTCACATCGAGCTATCCACGACACTGGTTCCAATGTAGCCACTGTTTTTCCTTGTTCAATATTTAGCTGTTCGTTACTAATATTAGCTACTCTTACAGGGATGTTTCGTTTTGTCAGAGATAAAGTCCTAGCCGTTAAAAATGTACAGTCTAATTTAGGTTCAATGACTCCAACACACCACCCAGGATCGTGTTCTGGTCTTACATAGATAATATGCTCTGAGCAAGCAGGTATCTTATAGGCTTGAATTGTTTTCAGACTTACTTGATTTTCATTGGAGCCATAGTTTGGAATGAATTCCTCATTTCCAATCTTTAAAATTCCAGTATTCTTCTCGTAGACTAATCCATATTTTTTCACAATGTCCATACCCAAAATAAACTCATCAGTAATGTCTGCTACAAGAACTTTATGTGGGATCTGCAATCTTCCCCCAATTTCCAATAAAATCTCAGCTTCTCCATGAATATAGCTCCTTTGACCAGTTGCTGTCTTCAGAGTTATATTGTACCTCATTGAAGTAATTTTAGATGTTGGTAACATATCAGGACTAACCAATGATACTTCAGCGCCAGTATCAACAATTACCTTGACAGGTTGTCCTGAGATTGAGCCATTAACTGATAAGCTGCTACCTGCAATGCTTCTAATGAAAACGGTCCTGGGGGCTTTTACTTCTCCATTCAGAGTTTGCCCCTTTACTCTGACTGGTGGTAGTTTTCCTGATTCCTCCTAGGTGCTGGTGAGGATGATCTTCCTCTGTTTCTGTTATCATCTCTTCCTCTGTTCATTCTGGAACGACATTCTCTACTAGTGTGTTCATATTTTCCACACGAGTAACATTCACCCTTAAAAGATACTAGGTTCTTTTCAAAGGAAGAAATAAGTTTGTCTAACTGTTCTAATCTATCTACTCCAAGTGTTTTGTTTTCCTCTACTTCCCCTCTTCGAGTTCTGTGTGTTGTTCGGTTATTACAAGATGTTAGTTTTGATGTTTCAAATTCCAGAAGCCCTCACTAAAAGCATCATTTCCTGTTCTTGGTCTCAAAATTTTCAAATGTTGAATCAGGTCAGTGTCTTTTAAACCCATTAACAAAAGATTTGACACTCAATTGCTTCAAGGATATCATCTGGAGCCATTGGGTAGGCTAACCGAGTCAACTTTTCTACTTCGGCCTGAAATTCTTGCAGTGATTCATTTACCAATTGATGCCTACCTTCTAATTGAGCCTGATACAACATTTCTTTATGATCATCTCCATATCTCAACTCTAGGGATTTTATTAGAGTTATGTAATCTTCCTGCTCTTTTACTGACAATTTTTGTAACAGTTCTGCAGCTTTACCCTCTGAGGGACAAAACCAGTTCTACTGCTTTCATTTCATCTGTCCAACCATTAGCTTGGGCTGCTGCTTCAAAACTGTCGTTTGAAATATTGGCCAGGAAGAATCTCCATCAAAAGTAGGTGGCTTCGAAACTTTCTGTCTGGGGAACTGGATTTGACATTACTTTTGATTCATTTCTTTCCACTGTAGAATATTCGCTTTTTCTAAATCATGCATTGCTCCTCCAGGTCTTCCTTCACAGTACTATTTCACCTCTCAATTTTTCATTATCCTCCTTCCTACCTCTGTCCAGATCTTCCAGAATTTTCCTGTAATCCTTGTAATTCTTGCTCGCCGATGTTTTCTGCTCAACTAGTTTTTCTTGTTCTCGACGTTTTTGTTTTTTCTAATTTCTCCCCGTTCTCGACATTTTCTGCTCTTCCAATCTTCTTCCTGTTCTCGACGTTTTCCTGCTCTTTCCAATTTCTCCTGTTCTCGAGACGTTTCTGCTCTTCAATTTCTCCTGTTCTCGACATTTCTGTTCTTTCAATTTCTCCTGTTCTCGACGTTTCTGCTCTTCCAATTTCTCCTGTTCTCGACATTTCTGTTCTTCCAATTTCTCCTGTTGACGTTGTTTCGGCGAGTTTTTTGCATTAGTTTTTCCATCATCGATTCCATCTCTCTGGTTATTGACATCCCACACTTCTGACACCAGTTTGTTACGAATTCGGGTTCTCTAGGATGATTTTCCAAATAACTAACTAAATTTAATTAATAAACAAATCGGTATTTATTTACTAAAACAGCAATTTTAAAATAACCACACTTTTCAATAACTGTCACAACTTCAATTCACAAGCTTCGTTCTTCTTTAATAACACGGTAGTTCACTGTAGACTGTCCCTCGTCTCTTCTATGGTCGCTTTTATATGTCTTGTCATTCCTTCGAGAAGCTTCCAGAATGTTCTAGTCTTCGAATTAAGAGGGCGGTTACTTCAACGTTCATCGAATATTCCAGAGCACACAGAGTCGGCTTTAGACATTTTCGTAACAATAATATAATAGAAGAGTGCTTGAAACTTATGAATGAATGCATATGCGTAAAATAAATCCTTAAAATCTATTACACTTTTTCAACATATCTTTTAAATGTCAATGAGTCAAATATCATCTTATTATCCCTTGTTACAACTTTCTCTAACCTTAAGCTTACTAGTTTATAGTTAAAATTGAACACATTATGGTTTCTAGTAAACGTAAGAACTTTACGTTTCGATAAATGTTAATCTGTTCAATGCACAATATGCTGACAATGTATTAATGTTCTTCTGGATGAGTAAGTTCTTAGACAACCGGCAAACTTAAATTTGTTTAGATAATCTGCATAAAGCAGGAAGTTAGCAAATTCAAAGCAAATAACAAAAGAGGCCCATAGTGGGACCCATGAGGAACAGCAGTTTTCACCGAAAAATATGAAGAGCAGTATCCATTCGACAACACTGCTTGCCGCCGATTGAACAAATCGGAGTAAAACCTCCTCAAACAGCCTCCCATCCACATGGATGCAAGCTTATCTGAACATTATGAAATAACTTATCGAAATCTTTACAAAAATCTGTATAGATTGCATCCACTTGAATCCTAGCATCCATTTACGTGATTACATAGTGCGTATAGAATACCAATTTAGTTTTCACTGATCGTTTTCGGTAAAAAATGTTACTGTGGTATAAATGAAAAGAAGCTCAATCACTCTCAATCACTTTACTTTTGATTAAAATCCTTCATTGGAAAATAATACAAATATATCTGAATAGTTTAGGTATAATAATAAATTATATATATATATATATATATATATATATATATATATATATATATATATATATATATATATATATATATATATATATATATATATATATATATATATATATATATATATATATATATATATATATATATATATATATATATAATCGTATTTTTCGCGCGAAATGCATTGCATCGAAATGCGATTCTAGTGAATTGAATCATATTTTGAAAAATCACTCTTGAAAAGCAAACCGAATAATAATTCATTTTCCAAGAAAAAAATTGGCGAAGTGCATCGTGGTTGAGGAAAAAATTTGAAACCATTGAAGAAACGCAACTCAACATCAAATCAATCTACATACCAAATTTCAAACCTCTATCTTAAAAAAAATTCTAATTCGCGAAGTGCATCACGTACTGATCGAGATGCAATTTGAACGAAATTGTCACCACGAAATGCAGCGCGGTTGAGATTTATAGGCTCTTGCACCGTATATTATTAAACTAAATTTAATGATAAACGGAGTTTAATCTGACATTTTCGCTTGCACCAAAATATAAACGGCTTTTGAGCCGTCTCAAACCCTGCATAAATCAAGTTTAGTAAAACGACGGTTTATAATAAAACGGTGCAAGAGCCTGAAAGGGTTGAATCCAAAAAAGGATTTCAAGTCAACATATATATATATATATATATATATATATATATATCTATATAAATATATATATATATATATATATATATATATATATATATATATATATATATATATATATAAAAAAATATATATATATATAAATATATATAAATATATATATATATATATATATATATATATATATATATATATATATCAAACATGAAAAATCGTGGTCTAGGAAAAACGGATTGGAATAATACTCCCGTACCTGACTGCTTTCCTTCGATACGCTCGAATAGTATGTATTTTATAGGATAAAATACAACTAAAAAACAATTTGATTTTTTTGGTAGACTCAAAGTCTGTATGTTCCTGAATTTCTGATTAAATATTATGGATGAAACTTCTGACCGAAATAAATATGATAGATAAATATGAAGAAATCATAAATGAAACATTCTTTATTAAATAACTTTTGTTTTTTTCGATTTGATTTATGCTTAAGTTTTTGTTCGATGAATAAAATATTAAAAGCTCTCGTATATTTTAAGCTTTCATCTAGGTTTTATTATGCTATAATTTTTCATTCAAAATTCGAGGATCCTTTGATATAAATCTATTTAGGACGAACAATAATAAACTACTATTTTCTACTTCCTACTCGGAAAGTACTCTATTATGAAATTGATTTGAAAGAAGTACGTGTAACTTACCCCCCTAGGGAGGTACTGATTTTCGAACAAATTTTCAGGCAGTTTCAGTTGGATTGCTCAAATTATATAATTTAAAACAATTTTTTTAATTAAGTAGTACTGGAATAAAAATAGTATAATACACAACTCAGGCGGCATGTGTTTCTTGAGCAGTCTCGGACTATTTTGCCTACGTCTTCGAATAGTATCACTTGCCTCCCTTGTAGTACAAACACCTATTCCGTTGATATGACACAAGCATTTTATTTTGTGATATTTCGAGTTGACCAAGGCCTCTTTGAAAAATATCTGAAAAAGCATGGGTAAAGGCGAAACGTATACATACTTCGCATAATATGAATGTTTGTGCAAACATAAATTAATTTTAGTAGATTAAAATTATATATATATATATATATATATATATATATATATATATAATATATATATATATATATATATATATAAATATATAAATATATATATATATATATATTCGAATTGTTGTTGCCTGTGAACTATTTCTAATCTATTGATAATTATTAGCAATAACAGGCTTGTTGAATCTTAAAAAACTCGATTTTATTAAAAAGTTGACGTTAAAAAGTTTTGATAAAGCTACGAATGTCGTGGCGAAACGTTAAATTTTTAATGAAATCGAGTTTTTTAAGATTCAACAAGCCTGTTATTGCTAATAATTATCAAGAGATTATATATATATATATATATATATATATATATATATATATATATATATATACATATATATAGTATATATAATAACATTAAGAAGAGGGCTTGTACTATCTGGCCATTCAATAGGAGGCCTGGATGTTCATATTTATTAATCTCTAGGGTTTCCGAAATATTCGCAAATAATAGATGAATCCTACGTTTGATTAAAAAAGCTCCGTTTATGTTCTGTAAACTTATCACAACTTTCACATTTAATTTTATATGCTTCTGATTTATTGTTTTTTTGAACTTCTGATTCATTATTCTTTATTTGTTTTCCTAAGTTATTTTCGGTATAGTAAGCAATGTTGATACTGTGCTTAGATATTCGATCTTTGCGAAATCACGGAACTACCTGACTAGCAGTTCAGTATGCACTCCCCTCAGTAAGTAAGATTTTTATACATCACTGTATTTCTCTTTCTACCTAATCTGATACTTCTGAAGTAGTTGTTATTTGATATGATCGAGAAATAAAATTATTTTGCACTTGGCATCCGAAGAAGGTGAAGTCTGATCGAAACGTACGTCACGCTTTATTGTTTTTAATATTAAAAAATTATTATTTACCCGCTTTTTCAATAAGTTCATATTAACTTCATAGAAAAAAAATTTTAACGAATTTGATTAGAAAATTGCAAACAATTTCAAATGTTTGGGGATAAAAAAGTATGACTTTGGAGCTATCCTAATTGGAAGGTACATTGAAGGTAGTTGTAAATATTGAACTTATAAATACAACGTATTCCGATTATGTTCTTATGATTTGATGGAAAAATGTGTTGAACAGACGATATTCAATTGAAAAGAAAGGTTGTAAATTTGGCAACAGATTCTACGAAATAATTTCACAATCAGATAGCCCATTTATACCACTAACCCTTCTGAAAATGATTTTGATGTATGGGGATGAATATCAGTATGAAAGGACTAACTTTAAATGAAGGCACGTGCAAGTAAGGTGATATATCCACTAAGAAGCATGTGTTTCTTTCGAAAACATGCAAGAACGTGGCACTTGCTTTATTAAACAAATTTTTAATACAAACAGATATACCTACTCAGGTTGACATCTGATACATTGTCGTTCATAGTATCTTCACACGATTGAATTTTAACGAATTGGCTCACAAAATTGCAAACAATTCCTTTGTTTTCTATTATTTAGGGATAGAAAAAGAATGATTCTGGAGCAATCCAAATTAGAAGATATTTTGAAGCTTGTTGTCGAAGACTTTTTGGTAAGTATTCTGAATATTGTAGGTAGGTACTTATAACTTCAACAAACATTCAACGATTTTCATCGAATTTGGTAAATAAATTAGATGAATGGATATTCAATTTTAAAAAAATTTATAAAAAATTGAAATTTGGCGCGAAATTCTAAGAAATCATTTTTCCTATGCCAATTTATTTCAATTAGATAGTCAAGTTTCGTTGATACCAATAATCCATCGGAATTTTTTTTTTGATTAAATAAATGCATGAGGATGAATGACAGTATGAAAGGAATGACTTTCAATGAGGGCAGGTGCTCGATCATGTGCCTGACGAAGGTGTCGGTAATGATATGTCCTCTAAGAAGCATGTGTTTCTTTCAAAAACATGCACTTGCCTTATTCATGCCATTCCCCATGGTGCGGATGGGTTTGAAAACAACTGTTATCACATGACTGCACGCGGCTCGACTGAAAGTAGAGATACATAAGAGAGAAACGTTTGGAGATTTCCCCCGGGGCTTTTCCCGCGCTGTTGCCGTATCGAATTATTTGTTCGGAAAAATTCATACAGTTGCCATTTATTTTTTAGAAATTAGGTTTATTATCATTCAGTACCTTCAGACACTCCAAATAACTTTTTTCAAACTTAAGTTCTAATTAAATGCCATATGGACACAAAAAACGCCACACAGCTCCGTCACTAGGGTTGTAAGGAAAATAGTTGCAATTCCTTAAGTATACTTCCCTAAGATCAACTCAATCCACGGTCCAAATTTCAACTCTCAAACTCGATCCGCAGAAGCTGTGGGGGCAAATCCTCAAGAAAACGCAAATCTCTACATAAAAATGACGACGATTAGAAAAAAAGATTATATCTATGAAAGGTAATTAACGCAGGTACATATTTTTAACACTCTCACACAATTTTAAGAGAGTTTGGAGCAAACATTTTTGAAAAACCTATTTTTTAAATCCATACACTTCATATATTCCATCCATAGATTTCAAATATATTGAATGATTCACCAAATACGTTATAAATTATCCATCTTCATTCTGGTTTTCAAATTCTAGTTTGAAAAAATTGTTTCCTTTCCAAAAATGAATAGGTTTGTTATTTTCGAAAATTTATTTCAAACTCGCCGTTTCTCGTGTTGAAATCAGGTTGAGTTCTCCATATATATTTATATTTAACTGTAACTGCTATGTTCAATTTATGAAAGTATGATTAATTTCTAATTAGATTTGTCTGCTCGCAGTTAATTGGATTGATAATTCTTTTTTGTGGAGTTTCAAAATATTTGTTAGCTGTTAATAAGAGTGAAATATTTTTCCCCCTCTTTTTAGTCGTGTTGTCCCAGAAAATAATAGACTACTGCTCTGTTTCGAAGGTCAACAGTGAGATGGGGAAGTAGTTTCTAAAAGCTAGATGGCTGAGTGCTTAGGCTCGCTATCAAGCATTCGGGAGGTCCTGGGTTCAAACCTCGTAGTCGACTGATCTGCCATGAGTTTTTCTCTGAGGTTTATTAATGATGTAGTTAAGTCACTGTTTGCCAACTTATAAAGGCGATTGCTAGGTCGGTATTTACCCTCTGAAATCCACCTGACCCCTGGATTCCATAAATTATCCTGTCTCATCTCTCCTCAGGTCTCTGCCTGAAGGAGTTTCTCCCAAGTTATACTCAAGCAGACCGTCTCACTCACACATACACTTGGGGGAGAAATGAATCAAATTTCCTTTTTTGGAGTTTATTGGAGTTTATTCTTCAAAAAACGATATTCATATTCAGCCCGCGGTATGAAAATATTATGAAATGTACTATGCGCACCTTTCACTTCGAGATTTATTATTACACCGCAGCATATATTAGGGCAGTGGTTCTCAACCTTTTCACCACTGAGGACCACTTGTACCTTTCAGAATTCTTGGCGGATCACTTAGATATTATTATTAATATTTCCCAATAATAGGTAAAATGAGATGAACACTGAAGTTTTACTAATGAATTTATTATTTACAAAATAAAAAAAGAAAATACATAGTGAAAGACAAAAGAAATATAAAAAACAAAATAATAAGTCATAGATAGCGCCAAATTAAGACGTTAATGACTCCCTTGGTCTTGCTTCTCACTTGAAAGTTTCTCAATATTTGGCTCGAAAGAAGTTAACGCCAGTCTCATAGGAGCATTAAAATTTAGCAACCTATTTCTGTGTTTATTCTTGATGACACATAATGTTGAGAATGCTGCCTCGCAGAGATAAGTGGAATGAAAAAAAATAGGCAGACGCGTTAATTTACGTCTCAAGAGCCAAGATTTTAATTGTTTATTTTATGACTGTTCACTTCGCGGACCGCGGACCACATGAAAACCGTTCGCGGACCACAGGTTGAGAATCACTGTATTAGGGTATACCGGCAATGGTTGATGCATGCATATGTATTTATATCTAGTGTTACTTATATTTGTGCACAATAAAGAAAATTATTGAGTTTTGAAGTTAAGAAAATATTGAGAGATATAAAAAAACTGATTTGAGTGACAATGAAAAATGAAGAAGAAGAATCTGAAAAACACGTGGATGCGGTTTATTTTATCATTATTATTAATTGAATTAACGAACAGCTGTCTGTTATTCCATATACCTTTTATATTTTATATTATATATTATGTTATTGAGATTACTCTTGGAGTTTACGCTGCATATATTAGGATACCGGCAACAGTTGATGCATGTATAGGTATATATGATACAACACATTCAACAGCAACCTAACCGTCGTGCGTCGGTTCTGACAAATAGAATTTTTTTTCTTGGACGAATGAGCGATGCGATACTACATTGGCGACATTCACAATAGTAGGATTGAAAACTTTAATAGTTATTTATGTACCAAGTGCGTTATATAGATCCTAATGCCCGCCCGAGAGCCTTTGGCCCAAGGGATGAATGTTATTTGAATGAATGCATTTACCTACTTGTGCGTGCTTCAGCTAATTCATCCTCGTATATGATGTATGTAAATCGATTGGGAAGCAAAGGAGGTTGACAGTGCATAGAAACCATAATAGTTATTTTTGTACCAAGTGCGTTATATAGATCCTAACGCCCGGAGGGTAACATTAGGCCCGAGGGCCTCTGACCAGAGGGATGAATGTTGCCCGACAGCCGTTAGGATCTAGTAACGCACGTGGTGCATACAAGATTTCATTTCTCACGGAAAAATTATTTTATTATAATGAAAAATCGATTTTAAAATCGGTTCATTGCTCCTATACTTTCCATTTTCCTTCTCATAGTAGGCATGTCATTTGTTGATATTTTGACGTTTGTGAATATTTTTGTCATCATATTTAGTGAATGTCATTGCTGCTTTCTTTGTGTAGTCTTATAGAAATAATGGAAATGAGAATGAATTTACCCAAGAATATCATAGAAAATGCAGCCAAAGCAGCGAATAATTCATTGCCGGAGAAATCGAGAGTCGCATACGACAAGGATTATGAAGTGTTTAATCAATGGAAGTTGCTTAATTTCTCCTCGTACAATTAGCGGGAGTTATGATCCATTATGCTCGCTCATTACGCCTTAGGGCATAATGAGTGTGTTTATAGCAACCGTATCCAAGGTGAAATAAACAAATAATATACAAGTGAAAAATAAAAAAGTTACGAACAAGCTCTCTTAAATTTATAATATCTTTTATATGAATTATGGCGATAGAATAGTATCAAAGGAACCATCATGTAAATTGCTTGTACACCTCTGAAAATTTCACAGTAACGTCAACGCCGCAAACTTTTCACGGCGGCGCTCTGTCTGCCTTTTGTGGTCGATATAATTGGTAAGTCATGAGGTGAGAGTACAGAGAGAACCCTTTAAGTGAATTACTGAACTTTTTCTTTCTTCAATTTTTTTTTCAAATTTATATGTATCAGTCCAATTTCGGATATTTACTACCCCTTTGTACTCCATTTTATCACTCTGACACAGTACTTTTATTTCATTCGTGGATAAACATAAATTATTGAAAAGCGGAAGCGTTCATTGACCTACCTGCCTTCTGAGATACTTAAAATTTATTATGTGACCTCTGAGAGCTCTTTGTAGATCCGTTATTCTTATGTTATTTCATTGATGAAAGTTACTCATCTTTAGGAATTAGGGATAGGTCTGAATGAAATTATGGATGGACTAAATGTAATTTTTTAAAAAACTTTTAAGTCGTATTTCTTCCGAAAATGATAGAATATTGCATTGTATCGAAAGTCACTAGTCAGGCATGGAAGCAGTTTTTTAATCTTTTAAGACCTTCTAGACCATGATTCATTCGAATTGTTTTATTATGTCTAATATAATATATATATAAAAATAAAAAATTAAAAAATTAATATATATATATATATATATATATATATATATTTTTTTTTTTAATTTTAAAATTTTTTTTTCCGCGATATATATCGGCATCTCCAACCAAAAAGGAGCCTTTGGTTGGAGATGCCGATATATGTCGCGGATCAAACCAAATACGCAGAAAATTTTCCAATCTTCATCATTTTTACGTAGATATTTCTTGTTGTTCCGTTGTTTTTGAATATTTTCTCTCCATCACAGCTTCTGCAGATTGAGTTAGTGGATTGAGACTTGGTACGTGGATTGACTTCATGTCGATGTACAACTATTTTCTTCAACGGCGCTACATTTCGCGGAAATTATTCCATTTGATTCTCATCTCGACCTGCTTCGCTTTCAGTACGCGAGGCACTTCGCAAATTTTTTTTTCAGAGTAAAATGAATTATTTATTAATTTTTTATTATGGTTTGCTATAAAAGCGTGATGGTTTAGTACGCGATGCAGTTCGCGAATTTTTATCAATTGAATAAATTAGTTTTCTCCACGATCATCAGAGAATTCGTCTATTCTGATATCAAATTTGATTACAGAATGCTGGAATTCTCTCTCTTGAGATTGAAGAAATATTCTGCAACACCTCTGCCCCCATGCAATTTAAATGTATTTGCTTTCTCTCCCTTGTGATAGAATAATATTCTCACACTGGCTAGCAATAATGACATTAGCCTTGACGCAGTTGATTGTCATCCTAGTGACAAATTTGAGTAAGTGTCAAAATTATTGCTGTCACGTTTTCATTCGAAAATATAATAAATACCTATTATGAATTTATGCAGTGGTTCAGAATCAGAGTGTGAAAATACACCATTACACTGGTCATTGTTATCGGAGGACGTCGGCTACTGTGTTAGTGGATACAGGAGCAGATAAAAAGGCACTAAAAAGGCATGGGAGGTGGAAGTCTTCTCAAGTGCCAGAAGGATACATAGAATATTCGGTGCAAAATCGAATAAATAAAGCAAATAAGTTAGTCTCATCAATTACTGGATCTAATACACCGCTAATCATGCCTTCCACTTCAAATTATGTGACTGTTAGTAAGTTCATCTTCTACAAACCACGCAATTGTTGAAAATTCTTCCAATAATGCACCAGTTTTCATTTCGAGAACTGTACAAATATAACAATTAATACAAAGTAGAATGTTTCTTGAATTATTGAGTGTTTACCTAATATAATTGTGATTGAGTTCTGTAATATAAATTATCTTTTGTTCGTTTTCATATAAAAATATATATTTAAAATTTTCGATCGTGGAGAAAGTATAGTCTGCTACTCGGTTAGAATGAAAATTCGTGATGCTCGTGGTTCCTCACGCTCGCCTTCGGCTCGCGCTCGGAACTTTTCCACTCGCATCGAATTTTCATTCTAACCTTGTTACAGAATATACTATTCTTATTTTCATTTCGCTTTGCTATTGAAGCATAATAAGGTCGAATTTCGACCATTAGTTGAGCACTAGTTCATATTATTTATGTAACTCGAATTATCGCAGATAAATAAACACAAGTAATCAGGTATCCTATTTAATAGCCAAATTGATCATACTTCAAGCCCCCTTCTCAATCTTTTTTTAAATTACCGAACTAACTGACTAGCATTTCAGAATGGGATTTTCCTATTCTACTGATTATTTGTAACTATCCTACTATTTGCCTTTTCTACACAATTTGTCATCTATTCATTTCTTGTATTCCATATAACGAAGAAACATATTTAGTTTGCATTTAGCATCTGAAGAAGGTGAAGTTTCACCGAAACGTGCATCATGCGTTATTTCATTTAATAAAATGTGTAGATTGTTTTTAATAACATTTTAACAATATATATATATATATATATATTCAAATAAACAATTCAAATTAATATATATATATATATATATATATATATATATATATATATATATATATATATATATATATATATATATATATATATATATATATATATGTGTGTGTGTGTGTGTGTGTGTGTGTGTATGTGTGTGTGTGAACGTTCTGATCGTGGAAACGGCTGTGTAACTATCCGAAACAACAGCTGTCGGCATTATGTGTGAAGATGTCGACCTCATAGTCCTCTTGATGAAATATATATTTTTTATTTGATGTAATACCTAAGTATTTAAGTATCTCATATATTTTCGTTCAAATGTTAAAGAAATTTCAGAGTTGAGCGTGAAATCTGAAGTTTTGCGACAACTTTCAATTTCTCACTATTTTCAGTCATTTAGAAATATATATACTTGTGGGCTAGCTGAACAGGTTCATCAACCTAATTAAAGTTAATTTAGACCATTTCAATGGCAAAATAGGTTGCTATGACCATGTTTGTGCATATATGAGTGTCTATAAGACCTTGGAATAGTTTTATAAATCACAACCATTGAATCGAGACTGAGTTTGCTGACATAAAAAAGTGAATTAACATAAAACTATACAACGGCTCCATTGAGTCAATTACTTGCTCTCTTTTGGTCTGAAGGATCTTCATCCTCGTCTTTGTTTTCATCTTCTTTTTTCTCAATATCTTCTCCATCAGACCCCTTCAGGGAAAAGGTCAGAGATCCTCCTGTTCTTCTTCATCTTCGGAGTCAACTAGAAGGACCCTATTCAGGCAGTTCCCCTGCAATTTTGGCATGCTGATGAAAATTTGGGCTTGCTTTTTTGCATCTACACTTCTCTCTAGAATAGCCTTTCGTACATCGGCAGAAAATCATCAGCTTTGCGGCGAGAAGAAGGAATCCCTTATCTTTTCAAGTTCCAAGGTCGACATCTTCACACACAATCTCGACAGGTTCTGTTTCGGACATTTTCACAACCGTATCCATAGTCAGAACGTCCACATCATTTTTGCTTGAAGGGTCTTGATCCCATTGTCCTCAAGCTTACCCTTAAGCATGTGGATGAGCTTGGTTTTATTGAACCTGTTCCGCAGAAAATTTTCTTGTTTGACGTATATATCATTGTCTTCAGTGAAATCACAGTCAAGCAGACTTTCTGAGTCGATAGCGTCTTTGCTGCTCTGATATTTTCGTGCTTGAAGTTGACGAGGAATAGCTGTCAAAGACTACAGTAAATTTCCTTCCGTGGTACTTCTTCGTGATAAAGTAGATGTAGCTCTCGCAGATTGTCGATATCTTGAAATATTTTTGATGAACTACGTGTATAACCCAGCATTCGGTCCCGAGCTGTGAATACGTAGCCAGCGCGTAAGCCCTTGCGAAGAGGTTTTAACATTTTAAAAAAAATTGATAAAAGAGTAAAGTAAAATATATTATTGGAGGGAATTTGATGTTCTACAACCGACGTGCCGACTAGAGAGTCGGCATTTATTTTTTTGGTGCATAGTTGAAGAGTTATTCGGTCAAAAAGAGCAACAAATGTAAGGCAAAAATGTTTTTTTTTCAGAATTACAAACTATACAGGATATCGAAAAAATTGCTCAAGTTAAACTTGTAGCAAATTTAATCAGCTTTCATTTTGTATACAATGCTCATTTCGCTAGGATACATAGTTTCCGAGATTCAAGCAAAAAACCGAAAAAGGGGACGATCTTGAAACCCCCTCTGTCCCCCGGCTCAAAGGCTACGGGCGGGAACTTTTGATATGTTTACCACATAACTACTCCTAACAAAGTTACGACGTCAACAATTGTGTTCCAAACTTCTCTCTATACCTTTTAGTTGCCTGGTCACATATATATATATATATATATAAATATATATACACATATATATATATATACACATATATATAAATATATATATATATATATATATATATATATATATATATATATATATATATATATATATATATATATATATATATATATATATATATATATATATATATATATATATATATATATATATATATATATATAGGAAATCGGATAGCAAAAACCACTCCTGCACCTGACTGTTGCCTCCTAACAAAGTTACGAAGTCAAAAATTGTGCTCCAAACTTCTCTCTATACCTTTTAGTTGCCTGGTCATATATATATATATATATATATATATATATATATATATATATATATATATATATATATATATATATATATATATATATATATATATATATAGGAAATCGGATTGAAAAAACCACTCCTGCACCTGACTGTTGCCTTCTGATACGCTGCAATAGTCCATTAGTTTCCGGTAAAATACGACTAAAAACGATTTGTGGTGTTCCAACTCATTGCTATCTTCACTATGTAATACTATGGCTCTTTATTATAGTTCATTTTAGAGTTTCAAAAAAAATTTCACATAAACACACGAAGTGCAACGATATAAAGGATTGCAGGCAATTTTATTCGGTTCATATGTATTGTCAGTTGCGTGGTTACTGACGATAAAGTTTTTAAAACGTTCGAAGGTGTACGTAGACAGAAATACTCCGAAGAACTTGTCGCACAGTTTCCTTACTCGTCGAAATAGAGGGTTTGCTATAAAGAAGCAGTGTTTATTGAAGTTTATCATGTTTACATATTGATTATAGGTAACGTTATTGAAAGGTAATTTGCTAGTATTTAGAGCATTTCCATAAAAAAGAACGGACTGCATTTCAGTGTTATCACTCAGAATTGAGTCCGTTTCTAGAACCTGTTTCTATGAGATAACATATGCCAAAGAAACATTTGCCTGGATGAAGAGGTTAAGGGAATCGTATGCCGACAAGCCGGAAAGGAAGAAAAGGTATGAAATCGGCCGATTTGCCTTGTCGGGAGATCTGGGTCTCCACATAAACCTATACTGGATACCCAATTATTTAGTTAGACGGTCGGAGAGCGTACAAATTTCACGATGTCGAGTCCCGAGGGGTCGGATAAATTAGACTGTAGGGACATTAAATGGGATTAGTGTATATCGTTAGGCATATTAAAGGTGGTCAATGATTCCCTACGGTTGAAATTTGAAAGATCATTTTGGATTGATATACATCAATATATGTATGTTTGTATATATATATATATATATATATATATATATATATATATATATATATATATATATATATATATATATACAGGTAGCCCTCGGTTTACGCCGATTCACAATAACGCCACATGCCTACGTCTTGAAAATCCCCGGTTTTAATGGGCATGTACAGGGATTCCCCGACCCAACTGGGAAACTAGACAGGTTGATGAATCAGTTATAAAGTATTTACCGAGCTGCTACCACGTATGTACATTTATTAAACGCAATTGAATCCATTTACTTTTTCTGTATAATATTTTTAAGTACCAAAATTATTGGTTAAGTAAACCATGTCTAATAAAAAAGTGCAGAAACCATAGAAACCATCACTGATGAACACTGTGAGATAGACCCCGATTGGAAAAGAAGTTCGAACGTAAAGATGAGTATTATTGCATCAATTCGACCATATTCTGAACTTCTCAAAAGAAGAAACAGAAAATCTAATCACTCGATACTTTTTTCCAAATAGATATAAGAGATCCGGAACCGGGAATTTCAAAACAGAAATGATAATATGTAGGTACCCCTGTCAAATTACACTTTTTTGATAAAATTGTTTTGTTTTTGTTGAGTATTTTATTTTTGTTTTACAATTACATAGTATATATACATTTATTTACTTTAATAAATATAATAATGTTATACCTGCCTAATCCTATTTTTTATGAGATGGAACCTAACTCCATACCGCCCATTATAATAATTGGGTTCAATTTACGCCGATTCTGGTTACGCCGGTTTTTTAGGAACGGAACCCCGGCGTAAACCGAGGCCTACCTGTATACATATATATATATATATATATATATATATATATATATATATATATATATATATATAAAGTAGATAAATCGTGAGGATGCTGTCAAAAGTACTGGGCTGTTCTAAAGAAGGCTCTGTGTTATTATGTCAACGTTTCGAAAAATTCTTTATTTTCTTCTTCAAGACATCTACAAAGAAGGTTTACAATGCACAAATTTTCTTTTAAAAAAAACAAATAGGTTAAAAACATTACTCACTTAACTTGAGGTTAGTAGTGAAAAGTCAACATCAACAAAACACCTAAAAGTCATCCCTACTGAAGTGGGATAACATCTATTAATAGTTTTAATCACTTATAAAATCAATTGACTGTAAAATTTCCAAAAAGGTTATAATATTTTCTTTCGGCAGACGAATTGCGGAAGGCATGCTTGTCTGTGAGAAGATTCAACCACAGAGTGAGAGGAAACAATTGAAAAATGAAAATTGACATCTCAAGGAAACAGGGTTACCAAGAGTCACACCAAAAACATGACCAATCAAAATTAACTGTTGTTTAGGGAAACTGGGGTGTCAAGTTCCAAATTCAAAATGTAATTATAAATATTACTCAGGTTGTTTAAATCAGTTTTCTTGTTCATACTGTTGGCGTCCCTCCCGATGAAAAACATCTCCTTGAAAAGTCTCTTTTGCAAATTATTCTCAGTACATAGTACTTCTACTTGATTATAGTCCATTAAATGTTTATTTTTGATTACATGTTCCGCAAGTGCACAGGTTGCCTTTTTTATTTATATAATCATCCTTGAAATATTAATAAAAGCTCAGAATTACTTAGTGACACTAAATATTATGTAAAGTTAAACAATAATCCAGTCAGCACTTTACAGCAAAAAGCTAACAAAATAGTTTCTAAAATTAAAAAGGATAAACTTGTTGATGAGAATACAGCCAAAATACTGACCATATACAATGCTGTAACTCCGAGGTTCTATGCATTACCTAAGGTACACAAGACCAATCTATCGATGAGACCGATAGTTTCTTCTATCAATTCACCCAACAGTAAATTATCTAAATGGCTAGCCAATGTTTTGTCCCTGGCATATGACACTGACAATGAGTTTTATGTGAAAGACTCCTTATCGTTTAGCAAATTCATAAATGATTACAGACTCCCAGAAGACTATGTGCTGGTGAGTTTCGATGTCGTTTCTCTGTTTACCAATCTACCTCTAACTGTTATAATCACGAGCTTAAGAAATCATTGGGATGTTATTTCCCAACATTGTCTTCTTGATTTTGACAATTTCAAATTTATTTTGGAATATATCTTTGATTCCAATATTTTAGTTTTCAATGACACTTTCTATAAACAAATTTTTGGTACTCCAATGGGGTCGACAATTTCTCCTATTCTAGTGAATTTTGTCCTAGATGACCTTATCGTGAATGTAAAAACTAGAATGCCTTTTAACATACCTTTCATAAAACGATACGTAGATGACTTGATTTTATCTGTTCCGCGTGGTAGAACCGAGGAAGCTCTAGCGCTGTTCAACAGTTACAATGAACATCTACAGTTCACAGCAGAGGAAGAAGGTAATAGTAGTATACCGTTTCTAGATATGAGAGTTATTAGAAACGCAGACAACACCCTATGTACAAAATGGTACAGAAAACCTTGTGCTAGTAATAGATTGCTAAATTACCATTCTTACCATCCATCGAAAATGAAAATAAACCTAGTTCTAACCATGAAGAACAGAGTAATAAATTTGACACACCCCTTGTTTAAAAATGAATGTTTAAAGGAGTTAAGGGGTATTCTTCTTGAAAATTCTTATCCTTGTAAACTCTTGAATAAATTATTGTACAGTTCTCCTTCCATAGATGGAAATAATATAAATAATAGCTCTCTAATCAACATCAATGTTTCTTCAAACAACAATTTCAATTTTAACAACTTGAATAATGATAATATAAATGGTTCACAAGGTGGGGAGGTAGCACCCAATATGATTTCTTCTTTTTTCAGCTCTTTACCATATTTTCAGTCGTTGACACCCAAACTTCTAAGTGTGTTTAAGAATGAAAATGTTAAATTCGCTCAACGAATCGTCACCACTACTGGTAGTCTGTTTTCCAAAACTAAAACACCTTTAAAAACATTAGAAAGATCCAACGTTGTATATAGGATTCCTTGTCAGACATGTGACATGACATACATTGGGCAAACTTCAAGAATTTTATCCGGACGCTTAACGTCGCATAAAAGTGATTGCAATACAAAAAATGCAACCTGTGCACTTGCGGAACATGTAATCAAAAATAAACATTTAATGGACTATAATCAAGTAGAAGTACTATGTACTGAGAATAATTTGCAAAAGAGACTTTTCAAGGAGATGTTTTTCATCGGGAGGGACGCCAACAGTATGAACAAGAAAACTGATTTAAACAACCTGAGTAATATTTATAATTACATTTTGAAATTGGAACTTGACACCCCAGTTTCCCTAAACAACAGTTAATTTTGATTGGTCATGTTTTTGGTGTGACTCTTGGTAACCCTGTTTCCTTGAGATGTCAATTTTCATTTTCAATTGTTTCCTCTCACTCTGTGGTTGAATCTTCTCACAGACAAGCATGCCTTCCGCAATTCGTCTGCCGAAAGAAAATATTATAACCTTTTTTGGAAATTTTACAGTCAATTGATTTTATAAGTGATTAAAAACTATTAATAGATGTTATCCACTTCAGTAGGGATGACTTTTAGGTGTTTGTTGATGTGGACTTTTCACTACTAACCTCAAGTTAAGTGAGTAATGTTTTTAACCTATTTGTTTTTTTTTAAAAAAAATTTGTGCATTGTAAACCTTCTTTGTAGATGTCTTGAAGAAGAAAATAAAAGAATTTTTCGGAACGTTGACATAATAACACAGAGCCTTCTTTAGAACAGCCCAGTACTTTTGACTGCATCCTCACGATTTATCTACTTTTCTTTAACTAGTCAGGCAAGACTACCCTTCGCCTTAAATATATATATATATATTAATATATATATATATATTTATATATATATATATATAAATATATATATATATATATATATATATATATATATATATATATATATATATATATACAAATTTTCATGCATTTTTTAAGGATTTTTGTTGCACCCTGTGCCATCCCCACCAACTCTCTAAATTTTTTAAATAGGGAAAGTGGGTCATGTCTTTTTTGGCAAGGTCTTTTTATCTTCTTCACAGGCGTGCAGAAATTTTCAAGAAATATATATATATAGGTATATGAAAAACTTAGTTCTCGCGATGAACAGCGTAAAAGATTGGAAAAATATCGAGGTTTCGGCTCCTTTCATGAAGCCATCTTCAGGAGAATGTTGAAGGGGAATAATTCAGATACGTGGCCTTAATCTGCCTACTCCACCAAACGTACTGCTTCTTGTCAACTCTGAAGTCGCAACCTGCCTACTCAGGTCAACTAGTTGACTCTGAAGACGAGTTATTTATTTAATTTGAAGTATTTTGTAAAACTGCAAAATCAAACCGAATCTCTCTCTCTCTTTATATATATATATATATATATATATATATATATATATATATATATATATATATATATATATATATATATATATATATATATATATATATATATATATATATATATATATATATATATATATATATATATATATTCTTAACGTTTCGTTATAAATTTCATCTATATCGAAGCATGTAACATGATTTCAAATCCTTGACATTTACAAAACAAAAAACTATAAAAATGTTTATAATATAAATCTTCAAAAATTACAATGACAACAACATTGCATCAATTGTATTATGGAAAGAAGTTATAAAAATCGAACTTTGATGTGTGTTACTTGCCGAGGAAAGAGGTTGTGTGAGGGGTGATTTTTATAAGTCAAATATTTTTTGAGGTGTATATCGTTTTGATAAGTGTGTATTATTATCAAATATATATGAATACTGCTTGGGGGTTTGAAATGCTTCCTGTTATTGAATGTATTATCTGAATTTTTACGATTGTGTACTTTTTATGAGATTTCTCAACCTTTTTGTCCCTAAAGTAAGAAAATCTCCAAGAAATACGAAATATTCATTCAATAGTGAACACAAGCATATCAACTACAATATATTTCATCTAAAAAGAGAGATCAAATCTAGAATCAAGAAGTATATTTTCGTGAATTGCTTGTTATCACAAAATAAACTGGAAAAGCATCTACCAATAACTTACAAGCAAGAAAATTTTCATTATATACATATAGGTATATCAGGGGCGGCTAGTCAAAGGAGGCTAAGGAGGCTAAGCCTCCTCAATAATATTCCGTGTATCACTAATATATATATTATATTGAATAGTCAGCATTATTCAGCATATTCATATTAATCAAAATCATATTATTTTATGCACCTACCTTCCTTTCAACCTACATTATATAATATAATTTATTAATTAAGATAGAAGTTATTTACATTTACTGTATTTCATTAATTTCAAGATTTGTGGCAACGCTGCGGAAGGCTTAGAAAAATATATTCTCAGCGTTCATTATGCCTGCCACAGAAAAGCAAACAACGGTGCAAATACTCCGAATGAATACTTCATTGAAATAGAAAAGCAAAACACATGTAAATGGCAACACCGATAAATTCCAGTCTCATACAATGTCGACCAATCACAACTATAAAATTTCGCGTGACATCGAGTGAATTCGTTGATTGAATCGTAGTGTGATTGTAATTCGTAGTGTCTAATGGCCGCCGAAAACAGCTCGCGTATTGTTTTAAAACGAGTTAATTTCAAAAATTTCAATGGTGACTTAGTGGAATATCTGTTATCCCATAACTTTAGTGCACTAAGTTATTAGGATAAAGTTTTGATAAAAACATTGCGACCTACTCCTGAATTAAACAATTCGGTGCAGCGTAACAGAAAACAAGACCGCGGTTTTAATAGAAAGAATTATGAGAGACGTCCTTGCCTAACCGGATCACAGGTAAAAAATAAATTATTTTGTTGGCAGTGTTTACTTTTTACTAGTGAAAATGTCTCTGTTTGGGGCCGCTTAGGATTTGAGGATTTAATTCTATACCTAGTAGAAAGTGAGGAACTTTTCACCGATAAAGTACCTTTAAATACAGCACGCGGATTAAGATCTTACTTACAAGATAAGGAATTAATATATTTTTTAAACATCTTTAAATTAATTTTTGAACAAACGGAAATAGTTTTTCAAATCTTACAGCACAAGTTTTCAGATGTAATTTACTCACGAAATCAGCTCAAGTTTCTTTTGGAAAAAAATTCAGAATTTCGTGCAGAAGTTTATTTTAAAAATCTATTTTCTGTATTTCAAACTACTGATGATACGACTCAATTTAGCCCAAAACGGAAGAAACTCAGTTACGCAGATATGGAGCTTCACTATAAGCAAATATTTTATGAAATTTTGGATACTATTAGGGGTCAAATAGAAATAAGGTTCTCTGATTTGAAAGAACTGCATTTCTTCGACTTACTCAATAAAAATTTGTTTACCGGATTTTCGGCTAATTTTCCAGATAACCTTCTGGAAAATTTATGTCAAAAATACACCTTTTTTGATAAGGTGGCCATAAAAAGTGAACTATGTGTTGTTTATAATGACAATGAAATTTTGGGGAAAATGAAAATCATGCGAGGACTATTAAATACCTTTTTGATAATGATTTGAATCAAGATCATTTTGCTAAAGTTAAAGATCGCAGAATCCCGCTAATCTTCAAAAATATATAATAACTTTTTATTTGCTCTCACCAGCTGTTAACAAATTCGTTAAGTAGGTAGGTAGGTACCTATTTTGTGAAAGAAAAAAAAATTTGATGAATAGATGAATTAATTGGCTGAGAAGAGTTTTTGTGAATATTGTAAATAGGAGTTGTAGGTCTCAAGGTAGACACTCGAAAGTGAAAACAAATTAATAGCTTAGGGTGCTTGTTTTACTTTGATTTTCTTTAAATTATAAGGCGGTTGACCTTGAAATCCTAAAAATGTTCGCCTATGGTGTATTTTTTAACACCTCTTGTAGCCTCCTCAAACCAAAACCTCACGAGCCGCCACTGAGGTATATATATATATATATATATATATATATATATATATATATATATATATATATATACACCTATATATATAACTTTTGGATAATTATTAGCAATAACAGGCTTGTTGATTCAACAAGCCTGTTATTGCTAATAATTATCCAAAAGTTAAAAATAGTTCCCAGGCAACAACAATTCAAATAAATAATGAATATATATATATATTCTAAAAAAAATTTCATTTCATTTATTCATTCATTATTTCCCTTCAATATATACTCTTCATCTATCCTCCATTAAAATTTTCTTTTGCTCACAACAATACTGGATATTTTCCTCTGAGCGTATCGCATTTTCATTTACACGCCCAACATTCTTAAATCTTGTTACTATCAATAGTGGTGAAAAGAAACACAGTGCCAAGTCAGCAATGACTTTTTGTTCAATTGAGAGAATTTTCTGCACCGTATTTTCGTTTCAAAAATCTCAGATTATTGATCTTCCATTATTTTTATCCGGTTTTGACGTAGATGAGCGTCCTGGGATCGTGCATCCTTAACGCTTTCTTGGCCATCTTGGACACGCTCAAAGCTGTCGTAAACTGCGAATGTTATAAAAATTTATTGCCATATACAATTTTTAATAAAAGACAGCATTTCATATCATATGAAATTTTCCGATAATTGTCTTATATACTGTAATAATTGTCTTAATACAGTATATAATATTTTCGCTAAAACTAATAAATTTATCTTATACAGTGAGATTAATATATACTTGTCAGTATAGGTATATTATTATTTATGACGGACTGATCGATGAATAAGTAAATTCCATTAATCAAAAAACAATTTTAGTTTGGTAACAACAACAATAATTTCAAAAGACTGTGAATAGTTTTTCTTGTTCATTTTACACAATTTTATCTTGTTGAAAAATAGTTTTAATTGAAGTCTTTATCGTTTCGTATTTACTTTGATGTTGTTTGTGAAAACCTCACATTCGGTAAGTCTTGTTCGTGTTTGAGGATGTTCAAGTGAGTATATTGAAATGTTATGTTTTATTGTTGTTAGCCTGAGGAAGAAACAAATATAGGTCTCGAAAGCTCAGAAATGTTTAAAAAACTATTAGTCGAAATCCCTTAATACATTAAATTATATATATAAATATATATATATATATATATATATATATATATATATATATATATATATATATATATATATAATCTCTTGATAATTATTAGCAATAACAGGCTGGTTGAATCTTGAAAAACTCGATTTTATTAAAAAGTTGACGTTTCACTACGACATTCGTAGTTTATCAAAACTTTTGAAAAAATTGAAATCTCCTTGACATTTATTGATTTGAAAAAATTTGAATAGACAAAGACTGCTTTGTCTCGCTAAAATTTTTTTCCGAATGTGGTTGTTCTTTGTTATTTATTACGTGCTATTCAGTCTAATATCAACATTCAAAATTGTTATCATTAGATGGTAAAGGAAACCACAGAAACCTTTACCTACGTAATGTTCGAAAATAAAAATAATAGGGTACTATTTATCTAACAACAAAGAAATTAGTCGCAGGAAAATATTAAAAAAGTATATATATATATATATATATATATATATATATATATATATATATATATATATATATATATATATGAAGAGAAATATTATCGGTCTAGCTCTCATAATTATATTGAAGCTGCCATTGACACGTGTTCCGACTGTTTTATCCTCATCAGAACCTCGTAGCCAAGTATGGGAAGGAAAACTTGGAAATGAAAATAACAACAACAAACGAAATTCCTTGCTGCGGAAGACAATCACACATCCGTGGCTTATTGTTCGAATTCTCGAGTTTCGTAGATTTGGACAAACTTTGCCACGGAGGCGATTAATGCCATTCGCGAGATCTCGGACCGAGGAAATAAACTACAAAGAAGTAAATGTGTATATATATATATATATATATATATATATATATATATATATATATATATATATATATATATATGTATATATATATATATATATATATATATATATATATATATATATATATATATATATATATATATATATATATATATATATATATATATATATATATATATAGGCCCAGTTTTAAAGTTTTTTTTAAGCATTTCAGTCACATGGTCAACATTAGAACCCCGACTTTCGATAACTCGACACTCCGGGAAACTCGACAAGCCTTACACATTTTTTGGCTTTGAAAAACGAAACACACACGGTGTTTTCGTAAAAAGCTAATTTAATTTAGAGTAATAATTATGCTTTTAGACTATTACAGAGAATATATAGCTCTGAAAAGACTGAAATTATATTTTAATAAATTCTAAACTATGACTAAAAGAATAAAACTTAATGCTTCAAAAATATTTGAGTCTCATAATATATGAATAAAAAAATATGTGAGATTTTTTAAAAGAAATAATACAGTACTCTAGTAATGAAGTAATACAGTACTAAATATTTCGAAACTGAAAATTCAACATTCTGTATGTATTTAATTTCATAAAGATTTTTGATATTGCTCTAAATTAGTAAATGATTGAAATGAAGAATACCAACATAATCTCGTGATTTTACCTTTTTAACGAATAATTTTATTTAATTATTGGCCCTTAGGAGTCGGCGCCACTGTATATATATATATATATATATATATATATATATATATATATATATATATATATATATATATATACCTATATATATATATATATATATATATATATATATATATATATATATATATATATACATAAATAATCTATTTATCTATATGGATAGGTATATAAGATATCGACTTGACAATAGCACTCAATATTCACTTGATGTACTTGCGTAGCCGACTTGATTCACATTGTTCGATATAATTGGAAAAAATCTGGTTTAACCTCTATCTTATAAAACGTAAACAATATCAAACTGTCGCCAATATTTGTGCAATTCCGTATTCGTATATTTAATTAGTTGCAACCGAGGGCAAATACCGATCTGTGTCAGGGTGCTCACCTAAATCCTCTTAAAAGGAACATATGTGAGTGAAAGTTGAAAACTGTGTCATATGAATTACCTACTCATTTATCCTGACTTGAACGTAGCGTTGGTAATAAATGCGGCACAGGAATAACATCTGAGATTGTAAATCACAGATTGATATTATTCTATACACACTCGAGATAATTATCTGACGAGAAGTGGAAAACACTGAAGGAAAATTACATTTCACTGTTATTTTGGTATTATCTCTAACGCAGAAAGCTTCTATAGAAATGCAAGCTTTCATAAATTATCAAGTTTAAAAATTCTTTTTATTTAATTCAGATTTTTTTTCCAAATTCCAAACAGTTTTTCTTTTATTTAGATTACCAACTTTCAACCCTATTACTGCAAAGTTGCGCCCTCTATCGTGTGAACAAGATTTATTTCCTTTCCTGTGGTTCAAACACCTAGCAATTTGTACCACAACCAATTTAAGATGAGATGAAAAACTATCTACCTTCCAACTTTCAATGTACGTAACAAACTTCAACCCTCTTACCCAATTTGCAGAAGCTGTAGAGTTTGGCAATTTATCAAAACCCACGAAAAAAAGAAATATCTACGTAAAATTGGCGGCGGTTGGAAAAATTCAACTAAATTTCAAAACCGTTTTGAAAAAAAAAACAATCCTAAGTACCAAACTTTAGCCGCTGGAGATGCCAAACTTTTCGAATATTGTGGTCTAGGAGGTCTAAAGTCATTAAAAAAACTACTCCCGCATAAGACTGCTTTCCTTCGATACACTGCAATCGTATGTGTTTCTGGGGAAAATACGACTAAAAACATGGTGTCAAGAGAAATCACTCGAAACCTCTAAGGAGCATTGCTCTAACTTCAACGCAATCGAAGTTCAAATTTTGAACCCTATAACACAATTGGGAGGGTGTTCGGGGTGCAGAAATCATCAAAAAACCGCTCTACGAAGACCTAGGAGGCTAAACTTTGGATATGTTGTTGACAATTCATCCATTGGCTTGAACATTTTCCAATCAATTCATAATCAGACTTTCAACTTGTATGCCATTCTGAGAAATCTATTACATAAGAATATAGTATAGGTATTCCTGACTAAAATCACATATCTATTCGTCTGAAATGTATATTTTATTTATTATCTGAGTGGAATTGAGAAACTATCTATTTTTGTTTATCGAAAAATGGTAAGGAAATATGATTCTATAAGAGATATAAATTTTTACACTAACAAACTTCAAATACGAGCTTGAATGTTGAATGAGTATATTCATCAACTTAATATATATTGAAAATTGAAGATACTATTTTCTTCTTTAAGATCAAGGATTCCAAAAACGATGTAATCCCTTCTATAGAATATTCTTACTATAGAATACCTTATTTGTATTACAAACACTTAACATTAACGAACTGGTTAAGATTGATAGGTTAGGGATCATATTTTCCATTTATGGTTACTGAATAAATCAATACACCTTCACTTTCTATGCCACAGCAGGCAATACTTAATATAGAAGTCTGTTTTACAAGAACTGTTCATGCAACTTGCACTATTTACTCTATCAATTGCATAAGTGATTCGTTGATTATGTTTCGTCATTTAATATAAACTTCTGACCAGTGTTAACCAAAAAATATTTGAATTAATTTTACATTAAGAATTAGAAATATGCCTATACGCTCGAAAAAAATGAATCGAAATGAGCGAAGTTTATTTCTCTATTTATGGTACTCCCCTTACTTGATATACTTCAATATAGAAGATATTCGTGATATTTTTGAAAGAATTGAGACTTGAGTATTTGAAAAAAAAGGAAACACGCGTGTTTCATTCCTCCCTGAAGTATGTGTCAGGGAGGCGGGCAGCTTGAATTTGGGATTAACTCCTTCAGCCAGATCAGGGGATACACTTGTATGTACAAGTGCATTAAGGATTGGTGGAACATAGGAAGTGTGGGTAGGGTTCACAGGATTAATACTGGCCTAGCATTCGCCTTATAAGTTTGAAAGCAGTGACTTACATTACCATGAGGAGACCTCTGAAAAAAACTCATGGCAGACCAGTAGGCCCTGGGGTTTGAACCCGAGACCTCCCAAATACTAGCCTCGTACTCGACTAACTAGCTTGGTAGGGTATTTAAGAATAATATTGCTTTTTATATTTTTCATGATTGTTCGGCTGTTAAAAGGATAGTATCAGTGCCGGATTAACGTTTTAGGGGCCTATAGGCTGAGAAGTGGTGGGGGCCTCGTTAAGGCCACGAAAATCCCCAAACTTCACGGTTCGCTATCATGTGATTTTTATACTTTAGTATGAATTGCGGGTCATAGATTATTAAATTTATATAGTATAATGAAAAAAATTTTATTTCATTATGCCCGTTTGTAATTATCAATGATTCAGTACAAGTTTTAGTCAATTTTTTAGGATACTAAATAAATGATAAATACATACACATTTACCATCAATTTTTCAGTAAATTTTAAAATTGACGAAAGTTGTCCTATTTTTGTTCAATTTCAGTGGACAGAAATATTTTATAGAACCAGTCCTATTTTCTATCAATTAAATGACAACTTTGGGCAAAAATATAGGGTGAAATTTATTTTAAGGTTATTGATTTTTTATTTTTGATGATGGTTGTGACGATAGTTCTCCTACATAACCAACGTTTATTGAGGAGAGAGTGTTGTGTTGCAAATATTAATTATTATTTAATCACAGTTGGTGGAAGAAATAGGTTGATATTCAGTATTTGAGTTTTTCGTTTGGGCTATGTCATTTAACAAAAATGTCGTGGTTTCAAGATAAAGTGCTTCGACTTATTGAACTATATAAAGAAAGACCTTGCCTTTACATAGTGAAAAGTTCACAATATAAAAATAAGCATATAAGTTTTTCATTGAGCATTTTTAATATCCTAAGCCCTTATCACTCATTCTTTTTAACCATTGCTTTCTTATTATTCTCTTTTTTGTCATGTTTGTCTTTCTTGCATAAGTTCTAACTACTATTATATTAATAAGAGTTGCTGCTGCTAACAATAAAAATTCTGTGTCCATTGTTGTCTGATATTTAAATAAAAAATTCAAATTCTTTGCTAAAAATCTGACAAGTGGCAGGATACTAACAAAAACACTGCTCAGTGCGCATAATCACATCCTAAATAAGTGACTAAAACATGGTGCGTTGCAAACACATTTTTTTCTTGTCAATGTTTTAGTGTCCTAAGTTTAGGATCCTAAAAAATTGACTGAAACTTGTACTGAATCATTGATAATTAGAAATGGGCATTACCCTCAATTAAATTGATGAATTTTCTTCAAAAAAAAATTTATTTATTAATTTGTATATCTTGATGAACTTCACTCTATTAATTCGGCGTGTGGTCTTTTCTTCCAGAGCTAAGGCTTGCATCGAGCGCCCTGTGAATACTATGCTTATGTATACTAGTAGAATATATTTATTAATAATTTAATGCTCAATACTAACTCAATACTAACACTACTCAATACTAACAAAAAATGTTATACTAAATTACAACATTTCTAGACTTATTTTTCAACATGTTCGCCAGTAGAACACTTAGATAGTTTCAAGAAAAATAGAGTATTTATAGAAACTCCGGAATATTAATTTTTTAAATTCTTTAAATTGATAATCTACGATGATTGTTGAGAAGCCTTCCCTATGAATCACATGAGTTTGAACTTTTTGGTGTTGAATGCCAAAAAATAAAATATTGAAGAATAGACCTATTGTAATTTGATCTGACAGCTCAATTGTTTACCCATAAGCTTACTTCAATTATTTCCATGAGCGTACATCCGGTATCCGGTAATTATAAGAGTCTCCAAGCACCTCCACTCGGTTATTCAAGAAGAGTGCTATTAACTCGTTCATGACATCCATTCATGAATATATCAGCTAAAATAGAAATTACTGTTGATTGATTCCTTTTCGTTAAGTTATAAAAGTGTACAGTAGCTTAGTTCTCTGTAATCAACACAATTTAAACTATCCGTAAGAATAATATTTTTGGAATTCTGGAGTAATATTTTTCCGGTGATATTTTCAATCTAAAATTGATGCATGAGGTTAATGCAGGAACTTCTAGTGATAAATGAATGCACTAAAGATTTTTCTATCGAAATTTGTTTTCACTTTTCAGCACTGACTTTCTGCTCTAGTTAATAGATGATGAAAAAAATCCGATGAAAATATGGTTCAATTTACACACCCCTTGACCTAGGTCAGCAGTTCTTGGTGAAGTTGAATGCCTCTTGATACCCCTTGATACGAGGTGACTTACCCCCCGTACCATTCAACTCTTTCATAACTTCTTTCAATCTCTCAAAAATCCAACAAAAAAGATCAATTTTCAACGATAGGTTTAACCAAGTGGTTGCGCTACTTCAGGTGGGCCTAACTCATAGTGGGATTCTAGGGTCACATATGAGAAACCTATATTACCAAGACTTAGGGTTGTGTCTATCGCATTTTCCTGAAAAGTACCCATTAATCTAGATTTTTGGACTCCAGGGTCTACCCAAGTAACCTCTCGGCTAAGCGAACTGGTTTTCTTCCATCTAGAGGAATTATCATTTTCTTTATTGAATAATATCAACTTAATATCAATAATCACAGGTTCATCGAACTATTTTATAAAAAATAAACAATTTTCTATTTTTTGGTACCTTTTTCAAAAGTGGTTGTATATTTAGTAACAGTTTAACAAAAGAGGAATTTTTATAAAAAAAATAATCGGTCAACTTAATCAACCCAAACAAAAATATGTAGAATATAGTTGACCGAAGTTGATAATGCTCTACAGACTCTACACCATTGATTCCCAAACTGGTGCAGGTGGACCCCCAGGGGTCCCCTGGAGACTTGACGGGGGTCTACGTTGGCGTGACAAAAAAATGGGGGTTCACAATTCGTAAGCGGGGGTCCACGAAAATTTATCTGGTTTCGATATTGAAGAACTAAAATGTTGGCTTGACTTCAACTATCAATGTAGGCAGATAATATTTTAAGAAGTTCAGCGACTGTTACTTGTCCAAACCAGCATATTCCATATTCAGTACAACGCGTCGAGACTTGCAAATAAGCACCACTGTCCGTCGTCCGCAAATCTTGTTCAGACTTATAAAGGAACGATATTCGACTTGTGGTGTGTGTGCTTGCAACTTTTTTTGATTTTTTACCAATATAAGTACGAATGCCAAGGATAAACGTCACTCATTTGTTTTCTGAATTTCGAGAAGAAAAATAGAGTGAAGCGATGATAGTGTTTGCCAGTGTCGGAAAAAGTGGGTATGTTGTCACAGGTAGAATGCCTTGATGAGAATATTCAGACATACGTTCAAAATTTAATTGCCCTGCATGATAACTTCAAAATCAGTTTTGAAGATATTCTGACGATGCAAATACCACCTTGCATTATAAATCCATTTAATGAAACGGAGGTGAAGAATGTGATATTACAAGAGAAGCTACTCTAGCTTAGCACTAACAGTGTTGAAGTTGAAAAATATCCTGGACTGTGTAGAATTGCGAAAAAGCTTTTGATAGCGTCTCCCTTGTCATATCTTGTCGAAAAAAGTTTTAGTGTCGTTACCAACAATTTAACAAAAAAAAGAATAGATTTGTGGTTATTTCTAACAAAACTGAAGCCAAATATTGATTATTTGCTTTAATGTAAACCTTACAATGTAATATGATAACAATTATAATTACTAGTGTATTAATTACATATTTGAATAAAAACAACACAAGACAATATACTATCTATCTTTTCATTTTTACCACTCCGAATGGGAGGGGGGAGTTTTCTTAATAAAATAAGTGGGAGTTGATTGGTTTCTTGTGATTTCCTTTGAGTAGATGTCAAAAAAGTGAAGTTGGATCCAACTTTACTTTTTTGACATCTACTCACAGCCCAGTCAATTAATTAATTAACCAATAAATTCTCACTTTTCTTTCGAAGAATGTTAATTCGTTGTTGGAACTCAGCCGCAACACAAATTTCCATAGTTAGATCTAATCTTCAAATTTTTTGTTGAGTTTTGGGAATATGGTTGAAATGTAGCTGCAGGGGGTCCACCGGAACCAGCAAAATTTTCAAAGTAGTCGATGAGAAAAAAAAATTTGGGAACTTCTGCTCTACACTGTCTACACAACTGAACAACGAACAAGGTTTCAGCACAAGTATTGTTGGGACTTTTAGAATGGTACAAGAAGTTTTGACGAATCACTCCTCCTCAAGTGAGCTGCACTCATGAAGTTTCACAAAATGGAAACATCGGTATGTTGTTTCAGATATGAAACCTATTTGGCCTTTTTTATTATGAACCATTCAGCTGCGTTGAAATGCTTTATTATTCGTGATGTGACGACCGGCTCACTTGTAATTTGACGTATTTGAAGATTTTCAATTGGTAAATGACTTTCTTTGTTAAAATAATTGACATAACTTAAACCCTAGTTGGAAACACAGCAAAGATTATGAAGTATAATTTTCGGTTACGAAAACTGTAAACTATATTTTTCTAATTTGCAAATGAGAATGTCGAAAAAATGTATGGCAATTCATTGAATTCATTGATATTTACGGTATGATCGTAAGAAACCTTTTTTCAAATATGTGCTCGATATAGGTATACATATTATAATGATACATTGCATTACGAAACAAAGAATATCAAAATAAATGATAATTTAAAAAAACTAAAAAACACGCCTCAATAGAAAAGTAAACTAAAAAGTAGAAAATAATTTTCAATATATTTAAATTAAGGCTAGTGGAACTAATAAAAAAAAAATTTTTTGCATAAAAGAGTGGAATGCTTGTGGTCAATTGTTATAGTAATATAATCATAGATATTGGTAAAAGTAGAGTAATTATGGAAATATTTTTAAAAGCACCCCACGCTTTTCTACAATAGAATAATTTTTTTTGTTTATTACACTTTTCTTAGTTTAAATTTATTGAAAATAATTTTTTACTTTTTAGTTTGCTTTTCTATTAAAGTGTGTTTTTAATTTTTTTTTAAATTTTCATTCTCTACTTTTCAGTTCTGTTATCTACAAAAGTGTATTTTCTAGTTTTTATTGAATTTTTATCTTTGTTTTTGTAGTTTTAAAACGTTTTCGAACGCCCACTTAGCACAAATACACTGAAGGTCCTGATCAGGATAATGGGACAAACTATTTAAATTATTGAATTGTCACCGGTCCTTGATAAGTGTGCAAAGTTTCAAATCAATCCGACTTTGATGGGGATGAAAATCAAGTTCAAAGATTCTGTTACATAGTTACATATATAACAAACTAATAAAACCGAGTTAAAAATTTTATAAAATCATATATAATGATTTCTCAGAATGAAATATTGGTTCAATTTGAAATAATTTTGAATGAATCTCTAATCGATTATCGACTCTTGAATACGTAATTGAATTCACATAATTATTATGAAGTGCATTTTTTCTGAAAACAATTTTAAAAAAATATAGCCCATTTAGTAAAAATTCACTATTAAGAAATTATTTTTCATCAAACGTAACTACCTACTTGAAAAATATGACTCGTGATCGATTGAAGAACAGGAACACTTTTTTGGTTGAAGAGGGTATAAATCAAATGCTGCTTTGTTTTTAAATAAGCACTTTGTTAGTGTTTTGTACTGACTATGAAAAAAAAATTAAAATGAAGAGCGACATATTATTACATAACAAATTTCCATCAAGTGGAAGTAGAAATCAGGTTTCAGAATAAAACCAACGAGACGATGTAAGTAGAGTAGACCTATCATATTCGCACTCTTGTATGTCTCTAACTTACTGCTAACATGTTATTATTTAAATTTCCATGAAAAAATATGAGTCTTAATACAAGTGCACTCTCCCATGATGATGGCCTCATGGTATTCGGATGTAGGTGAATACTAATCACCTTTTCCTCTTCCTTTAATTAATTCATAGAATGATTGTAATCACTATAAATTTCGTTGATTGAGACACCTTGTTTTGATTGCATTTGAATTTGGTTTTGAAATTTATTGTGTTTAGAAATCAAGTACCTAATTCTGAACTGAGATTTTGAATAATTTGACAAAGTAATCATGCACCACAAAAAATTCTTAAAATATGTATCCAAATGTCTGTCACTTTGAAATAATTTTTACCCCGAGGCGAAGCTAAAGGGGTTATAGCCTCACGACAAAAAGTTGGGATCTGGTCCGATTTTAAAAATTCCAACGGATATTGACAAAACACATATGATTTCATGAGGGAATTTTTTTTCCCCATTTTTCCTCACGAAGAGTAAAAAAATATAGCGTTTTTTAGATAGGCATTACGAGAAGCACATGCGCCGAGGGGTTTATCATTCCTAGTGCTACTCGTGTCGAATAAAATAGTTTTCAAGTATTTTGCGTACACTATATTATTTCAATAGTGTATTACTTATTCCTAGAATAAAAAAACATTTCAATTCTTATTTTTATTGAAACTGGTAAAAGTGCTACTATAAAAGGGGTTAAATTTTTTTAAAATACTTAGTTTATTCAAATTACTGTTGTTCAAATCAGAACATGAAGGTGGGGTAGTTATTGGTATTTTTATGTAAATAACCTTTAGCATTAGATAGATTTAATCGTTTTTCAGCTCCATGTATTTTCCAAAACGAAATAGAAGACTGGATTTCGTATATGTTGTTCATAATTAATTTTCACATCTTCTGCCACAGATTGGAAGTTTTCTGCTCATACACCTCCACGCTTCTTCTACTATTCACATTTTGATAGTTTTGTTATACCTTTAAAACAACCTGTGTGGGGGTGAAAGAAATTATAATATATATATATATATATATATATATATATATATATATATATATATATATATATATATATATACATATATATATATATATATATATATATATATATATATATATATATATATATATATATATATATATAAAATTAAGTGAACTAGGACATTTATTTGAAACTAATCAAACATACCTCCTAGCGGAGTTGGTTATAAGAGTTCACGAACAATTACCGTCTAGGGTAGATGTTGATATTTCGATGCTTCGTGAACTCTTATAACCAGCTTAGTAGGTTAGCTTCAAATAAATGTCCTAGTTCACTTAATTTTATAACCACGAGCGTGTTTTATATATATATATATATATATATATATATATATATATATATATATATATATATATATATACCGGGTGTAAATGAGTGATGGGCCACCCCTATAACTTTTTAATGGATTCTTCGATCTTATTGAAATTTGGGTCTTTTATCTCAGACATAATTTTGAGTTTTTTCACATACAAAATCAATATGGCTGACTTCCGGTTTCACAGAAAACGATATAAAGGTTAAAAATTCAAATGGAACACTTTGTATATTTTTACATATTTCAATTCTGAGGCTTCAAATACATACGTTTCACATTTTTTTTTTCATATTTCGTAAACAGGGTCGGTCTCAGGAGCAAAGGGTACTAATAAGAATAAGATTTTTAATAATTACTTCGTTATTTAGGAATTGAGAAAACTGATGTGTGAATCATTTTGAGGGAATTTGTAGGAGCTTTTTGATATACAGGGTAGCCCATGTATGTTTCTATTTAAAAAACTGAGTTTTGGTTCGAAAAAGAACTTAATCGTTAACAAACTTCACGAAAATGAATTGTTTGAAAAATTATTACTTTGAGCGATATTTTAAATCAATTATTTATGATTTAGACGACGTCGCAGCCATCTACGATAAAAAAAACAAAATGAAAAATAAAATTGAAACGGCGCTAGAATTGACATTTGACGGATGGAATGCATGTATTTGAAGACTCAAAAATAAAATATGTGAAAATATGTAGGATGTTCTATTCAAATTTTTAATTTTTATATCGTTTTCTGTGAAACCGGAAGTCAGCCATATTGATTTTGTATGTGAAAAAACTCAAAATTAAGTCTGAGATAAACCACTCAAATTTCAATAAAATCGAAGAATCCATTAAAAAGTTATAGGGGTGGCCCATCACTCATTTACACCCGGCATATATATATATATATATATATATATATATATATATATATATATATATATATATATATATATATATATATATATATATATTCAATTATACACCAAGAAAACTTCGAAAATCGTAGTTCAAGAGGTCAAAAGCGGTTATAAAAACCACCTCCACACTTCGCTGTTAACTTTCTATATAGTGCAATAGTATTATACTTTCCGGCAACAAACTTAATATTTTGGTGAATGACATTTGTTGTAATATGAAATGTCATGTTCTTCTCTATGCGGATGAATGTAAATGATAACAGTGGTGGTGTGAAAAAATGTTTTAACACTGAAAATTTCTGCAACATAATGTCTTTTACTTGGAAAAAGAACTATATTAGTTACGATTATAATATAAATACTGATATTACTAGTTCGCAGATGTATCAAACTTAGGGATTCGGGTATAACCTTTGATACAAAATTAACCTTTGCCAATCACGTAAATAAAAATGTTCCAGTTCTTACAAAACTTTAGATTTTATATTTAGAAATTCCAAATGGCCGTCTCAAACTGAATCAACTGAGCTTTTATGCAGTATCTTATTACGATCAAAACTAGAATATGCTAGTGTAGTTTGGATTCCAGGATACGCGTTTTGTATGAAAAGTATTGAATCGGTTCAGAGACGTTTCTGAAGTATTCATGGATTTGCTTTGATAGAGTTTATCTGGAACGAGCTATATCTCATGAGTTGCTAAATACTAGATTCAGTGTTCCATTACTCGAATCTCGTATAGAATATTTGGGAATTATGTTTTTATACAAAATGTTTAGCTATTCAAATGACTGTTAATTTCTACTTTCCCTTATAAACTTGCGCGTTCTGAGATTACCTAGTCGACACAAGAGTGTTTTTAATCCACCTCTAGCCCGTACAAATGTCCTTACCTTTTCTCCACTTCATAAAATTTGTGGTGATTTCGAGCCTCTTCATTGACATATTTGGTCACAGAGTTCCATCATTTCCTATGTTTCTGTAATATTGTTTTTAATTTTTGTTTGTGTTTATTTTTATATAATTTTCATATTATTATTGTATTTTTCCTATCCTATAACTGGCTGAGGCTAATGAGTGGTATAGTCCTAAATAAATAAATAAATGAAAAATATGCCGGAAAGATTTTTGTTGTATTGAATATATTGCTACCTAGAGTAGGAGCTAGAATAAATTGAGAAAAAGAGGTTTCGAATTGCTGAATTTGTGATGTAATTGTATATATTTGATGTAAATATTGACTTCATTATTACTCTTAGAATAATTGAACTTTGAAATAACATATCGGCAAGGAGCACTATAGGACAGATATGTCGAACAACGCAATATAAAAATCAATTCATCAAATTCATTAAATGATACTATAATTGATTTTCAAATTGAAAACTGCCGCAAGATACGGCCGTCCAAAATAATTGAATACTGAAATACCTTGCTAAGATAATACAACTTTCAGAATCCTCTTCAAATATTACGTGCAGAACATTAATCCAATTTCATTCATTTTGTATCTCGTTTTATTTTGTTTGCGTGACAGTAAAACTTGAGCAACATTCCTACAGCATACTACCAGAATTATAGCTGAAAAACCACTCGTATATAAAGGTTTTTTATCTACGGTGATCCTGCTGTGTGCCCCATGTCGTCCACTAATCTTTCAGCTTTCTTTACAATAAATCTTAGAATTTAAATTAAGAATTTAGCGGCGAGAATTGTCCGAGGTCGTACTATTACTCAAAGAGGCAGAACTGTAATACTTAATCAATAAATCTCACTAGTGTAATCTGATATCACGCTCAAATAATAAATTGTAAGAGAATTATCAATATTGAGATCCTTTGGTTACCAAAGTCGGTTATAAACGCCACGCTGAGATCCCAATTCGGTTTCCAAGTGCTAAGTAAGATATCAAGCTAGACGATGCCTTCAGTCACCTGTTGAAATAATATATAAAATATGAAATAGTAAGAAATATGGCTGAATTGTAACACGTCTACTTGTTTTAGGAAATCCCCATGTAAAAACCACGTGACGCAGTAACCTGCCATAAAGTCTTCAGAGGTTTTGCAAACTTATAATGCAAGTGCTAAGCTATTATTTGCCTCTGAAAATACTGTCGCCACACCTAATCTCTTCCATAAATCATTTCGTACGGCCATAAGGATCCTCTTGTTACAAACAAGCGTATCCTTCTAAATGGCTGTTCCTCCCCGGTAAATATTTAGGAGCTGAATAGATGCAAAAAGCTTGAAAACGAATGAAATTTCCACATAAAATTAGCGGTGGTGACTGGTGAGAGATACATTCGAAACCCCCAAATAGGGCTACCTGAACAACCGAATTCAAGTACAAATTTTCAGTCTTGAATTCGGAATGAATGTAGAGATGCACAATGCTCGAATGCCTCAAAAGCTTTTGATATTTTAACATGAAAATTGTGGGGGTAAAATAAATTGATTGAAGCCACCAATGGACACTTCGCTGATATCAACTAAACCAACGTAGGTATTGAATTTCAACCGTTTAATTCAATCAGCAGGATATATGGATGTGAGCAAAATCTTGGTACCAACAAAATACATGAAACATCTAAATCAAAATGGAGGCGGATAAAGTGATTAGTTGAATCCTCTACTTCCCTAACACCAACTCCATCCACGTATCAAATTTCAAACCTTTTACCCAATCGGCAGGAGCTGGCAAAACCTCAAAAGCCACGAAAACGAGAATTCTTTGAATAAAAAGGCAGAAGTTTAGGAAAATTATTGAAATAACGAGAAAGCACTTTCGTAGTATTAACTTAATCCACACTTTAATTTAATCTGGAGTTGTGGAGTTACGCAAATCCTCAAAAACCACAAAAACATATGTTTGTATAAAATTGGTGGCAATTAGGTGAAAGAGTTTATCCACCAAAAAAGAATTCCTTAGCATCAATTTCATCTACGTACCATAACGAAGAATTCGAACAATGCCAAATAGGCAATTCTTGTGGATGCCGTATCTAATTCACTTGAGATGTATTAAATGGCAAAACATAAACATTTGTTATGGGACAACTTGTTGGAACGTAGTTTCTTCTATATATTATGCACTAAATTGCCGGCACAATGAAATAAATTGACAAAGTTTGAGGGTAATCATTATTTCCAGAATTTGCTCGTCTCCACAGCTTCTGCAGTTTAAGTAAAAGGGTTGCAATTGGTTACGTGGGTTCAGGCAATGTTGAGGTACAACCCTTTTGTGGGTTTAAACTTTTTTCTTCAACTGTGGCCATTTTAATATACCTACAGCTAGGCCGCGAATATTTTCTGTTCGAATCGCTTCTCGACCTGCTTCGAACTCAATACGCGTTGCACTCCGCGGTAGGGCGAACCAGCATGATATTCTCTGTCGAATTTTCCTTTAGCATATCTTCCCTCTGACTGAGGCAAAAATCGTATCTCAATGACGAAGCTCTGCTGTACAAGCGCTTTTTTGAATATCCGAATAGTTGATCTACTCGAAGAGATTAAAATTATAAGAAATGGGCAATAATTCATCTATTTTAGTTTCAAATGTTCCATGGAACAATAAGGTTATAAATAAATAATTTGTGAATTCACAATTGAATGATTCAGTATATTCTTGAACAAATATTTAGAAACACAAATGAATGAGTATGGCCGTGACTCAAGTTTCTTATTACGAAAATAATATTTCCTATAGATAAGAAATTCAAAGTGCGAGAGAAAAGATATTGTGGTTTTATCTCGGTATTCATTCGTACATTCATCACCAGAAATAGTAAACATTATCTAGAAACTGAATTCTGAATAAAATCTGCAGACCATATAATTTGAAAATTAATTTTATCATAGGTATTATTTCTTGGTAAATATATGTTGCATTCTTGATCAGATATTGAAATGAAAGTATTTATGAATTGTGAAGGACGTTTGCATGTGTATTTCAAAGTTAAATGATGGAAAATTCCTGTTTTTTAAAATATATACTTTATTTCATTGAGATATCGCACCTTTACATACATATTATATACATGCATATATATATATATATATATATATATATATATATATATATATATATATATATCTATCTATATATATTATATACATGTATATCTATATATATATATATATATATATATATATATATATATATATATATATATATATATATATATATATATATATTTATATATATATATATATATATATAGTTGATAGAATCCGTCGTTACTACGTAATAATTTATGAGTATCGAACAAAAAATTGTATTTAATTATATTTATTATCATAGAATATTAAGAAGTATTTACTGCCATTGCAATTTGGCATTACGATCATCGGGTGGATTGAATACATAACTTAATATAGAATATGATTATCTCCCATAGAGGAAAGCATCATCTGTTGAGGGGGTGAAGAAATTGGGGAAGATTTATTGGATATAATGGGTTCTGAGGAAAATGCACAAAGATCTGTTCATCACAGCGAGTTTTCCAAATTGATGATTAAAATATTCTTAAGATACACAACGGTTTGAATATATCGAATGAATATAATTTCGGCCCACTAACAGCACGAATTGCTATTGTACTCTCAAACGAAAAATAAGTGAAAATGAATCAAAGGTAAAAATATTTCAAACATATATATATATAAAATATATATATATATATATATATATATATATATATATATATATATATATATATATATATATATATATTATATATATATATATATATATATGTATATATATATATATATATATATATATATATATATATATATATATATATATATATATATATATATATACACAACTATAGTAGTCTTTGTAGCCCAGTTACATTCTATGCGTACCTACTGTATCCCTATTTCAATCTTCAAAAAGAGGCGTTTTTCGATTGTTACTTCTATTAGCTCTTGCGGAGTCATAAATTCGAATTCTTCAAGGTATTACAGTTCTGAAGGTATACGTTATCTATTTTCCTAAAAAATAACCTTCCGTTATAGATATAAAAATATTAAACGTAAAAATTTTTTGGAGACACAATCTACAACCAGCCAATATTCCTAGCTTAGAGATAAGCCTAGGATTTCCTTATCATTTAATACAGTATTACGTCCTAGAATGTACGTTTGTTGCCAACAAGTAGTAAATGAGAGCTCTTGTTTTATAATAATTCTATCTCTATAAAATATCTTTACTTTTTAATATATGAATACGTCCTTTCGTGTAAAAGTACGTAAACGGAGATATCCAGATGTCAGAATTGAAGGCACACGTTGATCAAACGTTATTTTCTTAACAGGCAACGGTGTAAGGGTAATCTGGATTTGAAGAAAAAAATATCATCGCAGATGGTTACCCATCTACGCTACGCAGAGATCTTTTATTGCGTCGCCTTGGTTTTTTCCTTATATCGAATTAAATCAAATCAAATTAATTAGGAAACAACCAGCAAAAATACTATACCCAGAGAAAACTCCCAGAGATGTCAGGAACTTTTAGATCAAAGGTTGGAAAATCAAAAAAATCATTAATCTCCCGACACGACTATTCTAAGCTGGAAGAAGTTGAAGAGGCATCAGACAGGCGCTGATGAATCAGTAATTTAAATCGAAGATATTTTTAGTACGCAATAAAGATGTCACATGGTGTATGCACATCATTTTCCAAAAAAGTACACCTAAAATAAGGTTTTTGGGTCTTACGGATGACCCAACTGACCTGCTGTGCAGAATCAGCAATTTCTGTCCATCTAGAGCTCATGGCTATACGAGTGACGCCACCAATAGTCAAATATGGTGGAACATCTATTTTAAGGATGAAATCATATGTGCAGCATCATTATTGGATTATTTGAATGTTCCTTGTATTCTTATGATTTTGAAATTCACAAACCACGAACATCGGAAGGTAATTGCTGGCGTTTTTATGACATGAAAAGTTCTTATAAACAATGTTCCTTAGTGACTTTGGTCCGGAAACACAGAGTGTTGAATTGAACAAATTTAAGAATACCTACCATATTAGTGAGATTCGAACGAAATAATTTCAATGCTAGTGAGTTACATATAACAACAATCTGTGAAACAGAGTCATGTAAATTTTGAGAAAAATTTCAAGTTAGTAATTAATATTTTCCGATTTATCATTGTTTATTTTGAGAGAAAAACTATCATTTACGCTCAACGGTTCTTCGTATCTAGAAAATATAAGATATGTTTTATGTTGCTAATGAAGTCATGATTGATAAAAAAAATTGCTAGTGGCGCACCCTACTTTAACAAAATATTGAGAACGTGTTTTATTGTTGAACTACTGTCTTTAGATTATAGACCATTTGAGTCATATTCATGAAACATGTGCAACTCATTCAGGAGTTAATTAACTTATTAATTTTTCAGCAAATATTCCATCTCTGTAATCAACTGTAATGCAATAACCGCAAAGGACCATTATCAAATATATATATATATATATATATATATATATATATATATATATATATATATATATATATATATATAAATTTTTTTTATTTATTATTATTATTAATCACCAAATTAAATGAATTTACAAAAACATACAATAGAAAAAAGAAAGAAATTAGCGATTAATATAGGTAGTAGGAAAGGTTTGTCATACCGAGTCTTATTAACTGATATTTTTCAGCGGAAACATAGGTAATGATGATTCACTTAAGTTATTGGAAAACTTGTCTGTTAAACATCAATATCAAAATTATTTCCTTTGAATATGGTCAAGATATAATGTGCGTTGAGATACTCGGGCA
>JARQZK010000801.1:200000-220000 GCA_030704885.1 Cynegetis impunctata | reverse complement strand
ACTATTTCAGATAAGTTCTCAAGTATTTGGCACAAATTTATCTCGTTTTCTTTGTAAGGTGCTCACTTTTGTTATATCTTCTCGTATATCTGTTTAGTCAAGGTAGATTAAAGGTTTGAATTTCTCAGCCATGAAATCATCAAAACATATAAAGAATAAATAAATCATAAACGAATAAATGAAATATATGTTATGAATGTTATATTGTCACAGTTAATAATTATCTTATCTATCAATCTTTCACTCCTCTATTCTGGTAGTCAACCAACAGTTGAAGAACATATTAAATTTTACTTATCTCTTAAGTTAGTCATGAAAAAGTTATTTACCTTTAGGAGTGGGTAGTTAAGAACAACTTGGACAATCTGAAATCTCGACAGCAACAACTGTCGAGTCATCAGACGTACAGCAGCACTTGAAAATTCCAAATGAGATTTTGGCGAAACGTCGTGAAACAAACGGCGCTTCTCAGCGCTAACAAAACTTTCGAAAGAAGATTGATCCCCGGAATCTCTCTCAGATTCATATATATATATATATATATATATATATATATATATATATATATATATATATATATATATATATATATATATAAAAGAGAACGGCCACAGCAAAAAGATTTTTGATGAAACATAGTAGTCTTTTTTAACTATTTAAATTTTTTCAAATCAATAAATGTCAAAGAAATTTCAATATTTCAAAAGTTTTGAAAATGCCACGAATGTCGTGGCGACACGTCAACTTTTTATCAAAATCGAGTTTTTTTGATATTCACCAAGCCTGTTGTTGCTAATAATTATCAAAAAGTTATATATATATATATATATATATATATATATATATATATATATACAGAGCAGTGGCGGCTCGTGAGGGTTTGGTTTGAGGAGGCTACAAGAGGTGTTAAAAAATACACCATAGGCGAAAATTTTTAGGATTTCAAGGTCAACCGCCTTATAATTTAAAGAAAATCAAAGTAAAACAAGCACCCTAAGCTATTAATTTGTTTTCACTTTCGAGTGTCTACCTTGAGACCTACAACTCCTATTTACAATATTCACAAAAACTCTTCTCAGCCAATTAATCAATTCATCTATTCATCAAATTTTTTTTTCTTTCACAAAATAGGTACCTACCTACTTAACGAATTTGTTAACAGCTGGTGAGAGCAAATAAAAAGTTATTATATATTTTTGAAGATTAGCGGGATTCTGCGATCTTTAACGTTAGCAAAATGATCTATAATATCCTCATAAAATTTTTTGTCTTTCGCCAAAAGTTTTACCAATTTCTTTTCAATAGACAACAAACTAATATTTTTCAAACGATCCTGGCTCATTGAATTTCGTGAATAAGTTTTAATTCTCTTATAAGAGTGGAAAACGAGCGCTCTACGGAAGCCGATGTCACCGGGATAGAAACAATTAGACATAAGAGTTTATAAACTTGGGGTAAATCTTGATTCAAATCATTATCAAAATAGTTATTTATTATACAAGGGAAAAAAGTATTAGATTTTAGCTCGAGGTTGTGTTGTCAAAACAGACAAAAAAGCGAGAGCTAAAATCTAATATTTTTTCCCGTGTATAATACATCATTTTTTTCTGTGACGAGGAAAACGACGATTAAATATTGACAATACATATTGTTATAATATATTAAAGTCAGAAAATTATAGATGCGAAATTTGAATTTTTAAAATGGTAGGCTGTTGCTAAGGAATCCTTTGAAGTAAACGAATATCTGTCAATTTAATTCTATTGATTTGATTTAAAAATTGCGAACTTAGTAGTTGTTTAGTAGTTATTTTGAATAATATAAAGTGAAAAAAATGTCTGATTCCGAGTTATCTCTGACTGCACCCTCATCAAACTAACTACATTTCTGAAACAAAATGGGAAAGGTTACACGACCAAGAAAGCTGCGATTTTTACGAGTACATAAATTAGTGATTTTTTAAATAATGCTCCCGATGAATTTTATTTAATGGCCAAGGTTGTTGTTGTATTTGGAATTGCAGGAGCTTGTCGAATTTATGAAATCAGCCAGGTAACATTAGATGATATTGAAGATTCGGAAACGTTATTAATTGTGAAACTCAAGCAAACAAAGAATGAAGTAAGCAGGAGATTTGTAGTTACCTACTGAAGAATATAATTTCGACACAAGAAAATTCCATTGTTGTACCGAATAGTTCAAGGAACTATTATTACATATAAAGGAAATGTAACTTTTGTATAGTAAAATATTCTAAAATTAAATATCTACCTTTACTTATGTGTATATATATCCGGGAAAAAAGTACTCACTTTTTTCCCGGGGAAAAAAGTAATTTCAAAAAGTGATATTTCTTTACCTGTCATCAGAGACAAAATGCCAAACTTTTTTCCCGTCACAGAAAAAAAGTATTTAATAGTCCTCACATGATTTTCATTTTGCCCCAAAATTTCATTGTCATTATAAACAACACACAGTTCACTTTTTATGGCCACCTTATCAAAAAAAGTGTATTTTTGACATAAATTTTCCAAAAGGTTATCTGAAAAATTAGCCGAAAATCCGGTTAACAAATTTTTATTGAGTAAGTCGAAGAAATGCAGTTTTTTCAAATCAGAGAACCTTATTTCTATTTGACCCCTAATAGTATCCAAAATTTCATAAAATATTTGCTTACAGGTGAAGCTCCATATCTGCGTAACTGAATTTCTTTCGTTTTGGGCTAAATTGAGTCGTATCATCAGTAGTTTGAAATATAGAAAATAGTTTTTTAAAATAAACTTCTGCACGAAATTCTGAAATTTTTTCCAAAAGAAACTTGAGCCGATTTCGTGAGTAAATTACATCTGAAAACTTGTGCTGTAAGATTTGAAAAACTATTTCTGTTTGTTCAAAAATTAATTTAAAGATGTTTAAAAAATATATAAATTCCTTATCTTGTAAGTAAGATATTAATCCGCGTGCTGTATTTAAAGTTACTTTATCGGTGAAAAATTCCTCACTTTCAACTAGGTATAGAATTAAATCTTCAAATTCTAAGCGGCCCCAAACAGAGACATTTTCACTAGTAAAAAGTAAACACTGCCAACAAAATAATTTATTTTTTACCTGTATTCCGGTTAGGCAAGGATGTCTCTCATAATTCCTTGTATTAAAACCGCGATTTTGTTGTCTGTTACGCTGCACCAAATTGTTTTATTCAGGGGTAGGTCGCAATGTTTTTATCAAAACTTTATCCTTATAACTTAGTGCACTAAAGTTATGGGATAACAAATATTCCACTTAGTCACCATTGAAATTTTTGAAATTAACTTCAGTAACCAAACTCATTTTAAAACAATACGCGAGCTATATAAGTAAACACGCCGGCCATTAGACAATGCGATCACACTACGATTTCCAACGAATTCACTCGATGTCACGCGAAATTCTATAGTTTGTGATTGGTCGACATTGTATAAGACTTGGTCTCGATCGGTGTTGCCATTTACATGTGTTTTGCTTTTCTATTGCAATGAAGTATTCATTCGGAGTATTCGCACCGTTGTTTGCTTTTCTGTGGCAGGCATAATGAACGTTGAGAATATACCTTTCCATGCCTCCGCAGCGTTGCCACAAATCTTGAAATGAATGAAATGCAGTAAATGTAAATACCTTCTATCGTAATTAATAAATTATATTATATAATGTAGGTTGAAAGGAAGATAGGTGACTATTCAATATAATATTTTAGTGATACACGGAATATTATTGAAGAGGCTTAGCCTCCGTAGCCTCCTTTGACTAGCCGCCCCTGATACAGAGTCTTTAACTAATAATTGGAAATATTTAAAAAGAAAATTATTGTGCTCCAATTTTGAAGATTTACCAAATCACATAGAGAAAACATGGCCCATTGTTGAGTTACAATGATTCATGTTATGCAAGTATTAGTTGAATTGTTTGTTAATCGAATAGAAAAATCAACTAGTTCAATAATAATAATGATGAATATATCGTGACTAGAAAAGATAATTTATTCACATAGGAAGTACTAGACAATTAGAAATTCATACTAAAATGACAATTCCACAATTGGCGTAGAATTTGGGAAGTGTCAACCTTTCCTTTGCGTTGTCCTGCGCCTTCGGAAGTAGCCACAAAGTTTTATTTAACATTTTTCAGTATGGTGTGCAGTACCTACACTTCTTACCAATTATGAGAGATTTGACAAATAGAAAAATAAATCACTTTTCAATTTTCAATCCAAACACGCTGTAATACAGTAATACTCCATATTTCTTCTATGGGTTTGGGGTTGAATTATCATTTATTTTTCACTTGTATATTATATGTTCATTTCATCTTGGACACAGTTCCTATAAAAACACCCATTATGCCCTAGGGTGTAATGAGGGGGCGTTATGGTTCATAACGCCCGCTAATTGTACGAGGAGAAATGAAGCAACTTTCATTGATTAAATACTTCATAATCATTGTCGTATCGCCCATCGGGCGTTAGGATCTATATAACGCACTTGGTACATAAATAACTATTATACTTGGTAGGAATGATAGAATACGAGATTAATCATTTGTTGGTTGAATTGCTTTGAGATGAATGAAATAAATCTTTTCATAAGTTTCCTGCAGACAACATTGTACCGGATCTTTTGAATGAAATGGGAGATGAATCGAAATATAATAAAGAATTGATAGTTTTATGCTTTTTGTTAAACGATAACTCATTTTCCGTTGTAGAACTCAAGAATTGCCTTATCTGTACAATGCTCATAAAGTTGATACTTTATTGCATTTTTGAGCTATTACCGATATCTTAAACACTCTTGATGAATCCACAACACGCCCACGCAGCATAGTCCGGAAGTTGACACACATGGTGAACAAATTATACGAAGCCATAATAATTTCTTTCAATACTCTCATTTTTCGGGGATTATTGGATTTGAAAACTGAGCCCATATCATGGTTTTTTTCAAGGAATCAATTCAGTACCTCCTTATCTATTTGATGTTTTGAAGTTCCATGGAATATGTTCTAGTTTTCATCATCCAAAATTTTCTATCATGATGATAAATGATTTTAAAAATGCAGAATTGAATTTTTCACTCAGTCTGGTTCTAGGAAATATTTATTTCCTAACTTTCCCAAGCAGCATCAAAGTAGCGAAAACTGAGTTCGAAACTTTGAATAGGTCGTTGTTACGTAATTTAACAAAAAACCAATTTTTTAGGTTTTACTACTTTTTTTTTAACCATTGTTTTAATATGTTTACTACTTTTATTTAGATAATTTTAGTAATTCTGTAGTTATTATCACTATAATTTGGAACTTAAAAGTTGCAGTACTTCTAAGTAGCTTTCCAAGTTTTTGGAACGTGACTGTTACTATGTAAAATAACTTTGAAGTCGCAGAGACTTTAAAGTTATATTCGCTAGTCCCAGTAACTTAGTCGTATTACTCGTTTATCACTTCAAAGATTTTATTACTTTATGGTGGCGTTAAAAGAAACTATGACGTCCTTGCTACTTTTGAAAATCCTTCAAAGTCATGGAACTACGTAGTAATATTTAAGGTAAAATTAAATATTTCACTACTCACGAAAGCAACTTCACAGTAATTTTTACTTTCCACTCTTCGTCAAAATTACAACAAAGTTCCAATTACTTTAAAAAAAACTTTAAAGTAACGGTCACTCTATAGAGATTTCTTGGTGTTCGAATAGTATGTTGTTGTTTTGTGATGTGAAAATGTCAGCTGTGAGAAAAAAGAAAAGTTATGAATCAGTTCTAGGATCTCCCTTACGCTGTACTCCAAGTGTTGGGGATGAAGATGAAACAATACTCTGTCTTTCTCCCACTTATGAGGAAAAACCGTGAAATATATGAGAGGCTTTTCTTGTGTGGCCACAATTTTATACACCTACATTGTTTCTTTTTATTTATCACATGCAAATATACAGTTCGAAATACATTCAGCACGTACTAATCGCTATAAAGCACTCATTAATTATAGGTTAAAGTTCTAAGGGGAACTATATAGTGGCTTCAGGAACTTTGTGGTTGTTTTGTAGACAAATATTCTACTTAATGGTGATAATGACTTTAAAGTGATAAAAGACTAGTGGCCGCTACTTACAGTGAAGTGACAAATCCTTCAAACATACAATGTGACGTAAATATTACTCCAAAGTAATTTCTGTAAAATGCGCCATATTTACTGACCAAATGTAGGACGCCATTGCATTTATTCCAATTTCCTTATAGTAGTACAAGTATGGAATCATCAAAAAATCAGAAAAAAATATAAATTGAAGCGAAACTGAACTCATATAATTAGTCAAAATGTTATAAAAATATATTTTATCAATTTTATGTATTTTTATCATTGCCTTCCTAAAAAAATAGTTTTTCAAAAGAGGAATTTTGAGAGGGCGCATTGCTCTTATGACTTTATCAATATCACATTTCACAGAATTTTTGAATCGTTTTGAATTTCTGTGTACCCATAGAAGTATTAATATCTACATAACCATGAAAATATTATTTCCATTCAGTTAAGGAGGCTGAATAATGACGGGAGATGCTATTTAAACTTAATCTAAATATGCAAGACAGAGAAAAGGCGAAGCAGTCGACAAAGTAAAGTAGGCGGGATCAACTATTGTAAAGTAGCGTTGACTTCGCCACGTAGTTGGAACGTGAGAGCGACGTAGCGTTATAAGTTCGGGGGTAGTAGTTTTTACGTAACTATCACCTTTAAAATGGTCCCCATTTTGGTAGAAGGCACGTGATATGGTCGTAGCAATAACGTTCCCTTCACTAGTAACTATAACTTTACAGTTCCCAACAGTCGCCGGGCCTACCAACGACTGAGAATGCTGCTTGGGTTGGACTATTCGTTCGTTTTCGACTATTCTTTCAATATACCCACCAGGAATACAAAATATCCTTTTTTTATATGGAATCACATAAGGAAGATAGACAAAAATAATCGCATGAGCATCAGAGCTCCGTAACGGTCGTATTTTTCTATCATTTTTGTTCACATACAAATTCTTAACCCCCTTAGTCAAGTTATAGGGGGTAAAGAAATCGAAGAAAGTACAAAGTTTCTACATGAAAATGGCGGCGGTGAGAAAAATATTTGAAGCCCCCTAAAATCATCAACAAAAAAATTGGGGTAGAAGAAATCAATTGGAACCCCCATTATGCACTTTCTTGGCATCAACTCAGTCCATGTACACAATTTCCACCCTCTAGCTAGCTCAGAAGAAGCTGTGTAGGTATAGAAAACCTCAAAAACTACCGAAAACACAAGAAATCTCTACATACAAATGGCGTTGGTGGGAGTAAATGGTTTCCACCAACAAAAGACACTTCCTTAGCATAAAATCAAACACATCCTCAAATACATACAAATTTTCAGGGGGTTTTTGGATGCAAATAATCCTCCAAAAACTGTTTTTATTCATCTCCATGCATCCTGAAAAAATCCATGGGGAGTTCATAATTCACCTCCCTTTTTTTGATGAAGAAGGCGACTCTGAATTCCGATAATTTAGGAAATCAACGATTTCCATATTTTCATCTTCGAAAATTTCCTAAGGAAATGTCAACAATGCGTCGCCATCATGGATGTTGCGCAGTATTGAATAATAGCAACCCAAAATAAGAATCTACGAAATCAATCTAATTTAAATCCAATTTTTTGTACTCACTCGTTTTGGGCTGAAATTGATGAAAATTAGTCAGAAAAAGTGAAAGCAGAAAAATGTGTTTTCAGGTTCATCTTTTTTTGCACCAAATTGCCTTCTAATTAAGTCAAATTAATACAACATCTATAATTATTTAATACGGTACTCGTAATAGTTATTATTGTAATAAACTTCAGGTTAATTTATTTCACGAATGCACCCTATAAAAGGGCACTACGTAAAAGGCCTGAAAACATCTAACCGTGCAGTGTCGAATATCAATCAGTAATAAGTAATAACGGACTTCAAAGGCTCAGTAGTAGATTGCAATCCGACGTAGGTATTCCCAGAAAATTGTTAACGAGGGATACAGTTTGACAGTTTTATTCATTGTGGTGGTAATTGAATTCCTATCTCATTTTGGGCTGCAAACGCCGAATATGAAGTCAGATTGAAGCTCGATTACTTTTCTATTGCAAAAAATTAACCTAACTTACCCTAACCCAACCTTACTAACCTAACCTCCGAAGGAAATATCGAATTTATGAAATAGATAAATTGTATTTTGAAAGAGACAATCTTTTTCAATCAAATTTATCTATTTAATTAATTCGATACTTTCCTGAACTCGGAAGTCAGGTTAGGGAGGTTGGTTTGTGATCGGTTTTCTGTAAATAATTAGCAATGAGTTTTTATCCCATTGACGAAAATTTGCTACTTATACTTGGTGAATAAATTGAGAATTAGTTTTTATTGTAGTTGCATTAAATTTTCTTTCAACTTCATCATATCATTTGTTGATCAGTGTATATTATTCTATCCGCGCATTCTCGTAGCGTCTGACTCCGGGTCCCAACACTGAGTTCACGTCACTTTGAAAGCTTATTCACGAAGTAAACGCAAGACAGTGTACGTATATACACGTTTACATTCCAAGTTTACCGGCTTACGGAAAGTGGTGCGTTTATTCTTTTATTAGTTACAATAAAAATCAATTAAAAATGGCCACCAACAGAGCTACAAAAAGTGGATTCGCAGCCGAGGCGCAAAGAAAGGTAAGTTCTTTCAAACATTTGTTTTCTTAGATATAGATGTTAGCAACAGGTAATACCTATAACGGACAGGTTTCGAATCTACCATATAAAGGTTCTGGAGAATTTGTAGATAAGAAATACCGTGTGGGCAGATCGGTTCATGTATCATGTTCTTGTAGTTGTTGGAACGAATGCAGTTTATATTACAGTCACATGAAGAGTATAGGAACAATGTATCTACGTGCCTATGAATATGAATGTGAATATGGATGAGGTAATCAAATTTTTCGCAGAATTACCGTACAATTTATATAAGACGATCTCTTCTGCTCATGCCGATTAGCTGGTAGGACACATTAGTCGAAATATTCACCATAACATACCTTTTTCTAATTGTTTATTTTCCAAAGCAGCACAAGAGTGTACGAAGTGGAAAAAAAAATTAATTAAGATCTGTTTAGAGCAGCTGTTTCATTAAAACTAATATGATTCATCTTCATATCCTATATTTCCGAGTGTATTTCATAAATCTGTTTATTATTCTTCAATCTTAGATCTTCACTTGATTCCAATATCTGCTAATTAATAATTTTATGTATATAGGTATATTTACTTGTATTTTTTAGCAATATCTGGCCATTGAGTTAAAAAACCGACGATTTTTTTTACGAAATTCGTAGCATTTATGAATACTAAATTCCAGACCAAATAAATTTCAATCTATAAAAAGTTTAGACAGTCACTAATTTCGTGACGAATCGTTAACTGTTTCAAAAAGTCGGTTTTCTAACTCAAATGGCTTGCTAAGAAGATACAATTTAATAACAATGTAACACAGGCAATAATATATATATATATATATATATATATATATATATATATATATATATATATATATATATATATATATATATATATAATATATATATATATATATTGCTTACTTTCGGTCGAAAACGCCGAATCCTCCTTTATATTTTGTTTCAAAAATATAAAGATAACCAAACCTTCAAGAAAGTAGCAAATTTATATTATAGATACGTAATTTTGTTAAAAATAACAATTCATCAAGGGTTGATGAAATTAATTTTTATCAAGCATAATGACATATCATTCTGTCTTCTTGAATATCTTGATGGTGAAAGAGAATGGTCATACATTTTTGATCCCAGTTTTTATTTTCGCTTGAACTGAATCTTGTTGATTAATATTGATATCGTCGATAATAAAGCTGAAGTAAAATTATGGTTGTTGATATAAGACAATTTCCAACTGTCAAAACTAGTTCAAAATGAATAATTACGAACAACAGAATATAGACTTTCGAAGATGTGGTATTTTCCTTTCGATTCCTAGTTCCAAAATAAATAATTTGATGTCACTTCAATTTTAATCGATTTTTTTCTGTAGATATTGTTATAACTGAGAAGCATACTGGATTGATATTCGCATTGCTAACATAATTTGTAATAAATGCGAGGTATATATAAATAGCCTCATGGTACCTAATGAATTTGTTGCTTAGTAAAATACAAAACAAATGGTTCTCATTTTGATCGTACAGTCAAATATATTCTGAAAATATTTTATCTAGTATTTTATTTCGTTTGCTGGTTCCTTTGAGCTATCATCTCAGCAGAAACCAGTCTATTTACCTTTTATAAATTGGAAAGAAACCAGGTTTGTCTATGAAGGAAAAATTATACATCAGCTTCATTTCATATGTTTTTATTCATACAATTATCCAGAGAAAAACTTATCTATACTAATAGACGTTCTCTAATATGTATGGAGTGAGTAATACTACAAATATAAAAGTCATCTTTAGAATTGACACTGCCAAGTGAAGAATATATTTTCATTTTAATAGTCCTATTTTCCTCGAATATAATATAATAGACTATTGCAGCTTATCGATAGTTAACAGACAGGTGTACTCAGGTTTAGGCCTCCTGGACCACGATTTTTGACATTTTTCGGATCAATATATATATATATATTATATATATATATATATATATATATATATATATATATATCTATATAATTATATATATATATATATATATATATATATATATATATATATATATATTTATATTAATATATAAATATATATATATATATAAATATATATATAAATATATATATATATATATATATATATATATATATATATATATATATATATATATATATATATATATATATATATATATATATATATATATATATACATACCTATATATATATATATATATATATATATATATATATATAAATATATCTACTCTGTGGTAGTTCATATTTTATAAATTAAATAAGTTATAAACCAGGTATCTAAAAACCACAAAATAAATTTATAACGAGATTAATAATATATAATATATAATAGTTTGTGGTTTTCAGAGGAGTGTTTTATTACCGATTAAATTTGGTATCTGAGATTTTTTTCGCGGCAGTACGAAACTATCAAAATTTGGGTAATTTTCTAATATTTAGATATTATCTTTTCCAGGTTTCTGAAAATTTGCTCATCCCCACAGCTTCTACAGATTCCCCTTCACATCTAATTAGATGTATAATTTTCAAGAATTTCATTACCGCTACTCTTTTCAACTCTATTGTTTCAAGTAGGAAATCTTTCACGTTAAAATTTGTTACGGTTTTTGCTGAATTAGGTGTGGTTTAGAGATATTCGTCCGAGATCCTTAATTTCGAGGAATTGGTTGATATTTCCCGTTAAATCTCCGTGGGAAATTCACCTCCTTAACGCCACTTTCTATTATTTAAAGCGTTGTGGTAAGTTTGTTGGCCACCTATTGGATAAACGTTGAGCTTTTTCTGCAAAATCATCAAATCAAATGTGAAATCCGTAATTTTTTTTTACTTTAGGTTTACTCAAACTTAAAAAAAAAATACTTACTGGTTGTAAATGTATTTGTGTGCCTTACTGACTTATACACTTAAATTTTCCATTAACTTGTGTAGAAATTGATGCTTAATGATATATTCACTTATTTATCATATAGATATCATCTCGATCATTGGACATTACTAAATAAATTTGAAAAATTTATATATTTATATTTCGCGGGAGCCACCCCCAGTGTTATATTCTATATGTATAAGTTGTATAACAAATGTTTTTATGAATACAGAATGTTGCATCTCGTCTGAATGTTGCATCTCTCTATCTTTCCTGTCCTAGTAAGTTCGGAGGAAAATAGGTCAAAAGAGAAAATCAATGAACCAGGCATTTGCAAGGGCGGAATGGGTTAAACTAGGTGCGCTTTATTTGTCGTATTTCCCCCGAAAATAGGAGACTATTTTGAATTTGAATATTGAAAGTCAATAGTCAGGTACGAGAGTATTTCTTTAAATCCGTTTTAGAACTTCTAGACAACGAATTTTGAAATTTTTTTGATGTCTATCAAAATTTTTACAACTTCCGCCAATATTGCGTAGATATTTATTGTTTTTTCCTGAATTTTGAAAATTTGACACACACACTTCATCAGATTAACTTAGAGGGTTAAAAATTGGTACGTGGATTAAGTTCAAGTTGAAATACGATTATTTGTTGTCTTTGCCTCAACCACGATGCACTTCGCGTAGACTACTCCGTTCGAAACGCATATCAACCTGTTTCGCTACTAGAACGCGATACACGTCAAGAATTTTCAATTTTTTCGAATAAAATATATTATTTTCAAATTTGAGTTACGGTTCTTGAATTTTTGAAAAGATAAAATAGATTATTTTCAAATAATCGCTCGGAAAGTACGACCTCACTCACGGAGCTCTGCTGCTTACGCGTGTTTTTAGTTAGTTGATGAAGAAACTTGAATTTATTGCACGCTGAGTATGAATATTATTTCGAATAACGAATGTTTTTATACACGATCAAAAAAATGTCCAGTGACTTCAAAGAGGAATACCTACTTCATAGTGGTGAACAGAAAATTAATTGGAATATATTTTGTTGTAATCCTTGAGATAAATAATGAGACAGTTAGATGAAGTCATTAGGTATAACAATTAGGAGAAATTTTCTTAATTTTGATCAACCGAAATTTTCTCAGTTTTGAACTTGAATTTTTTATAATTGGTTTATATTTTGATTATACTTTAAATAAGGTTTTTCCTGAGTTCTGAGCAAAAAGTTGAACTTCGTTAATATTAAATTTCACAGAAAGTTTCCTTATTATATGGGTTTTTGATATTGAAAAGTCCATTATCTCCTAGTGAGGGTCCTACTGTGAAATAGGTTTTTTTCGGGTGTTGTGATTTTCAGATTTGGTTTTTTTCAAAAAAAAATGATTATATGATATAATATATCTCATATTAGATCAATTTTTTTTGCAAAAATCAATTGATTTCTATGATATAATTCGACGAATATTTCCAATACAATAGCAATTGATTTCATGCGAACGTGTCAAATTGGTTCCGAGTTAGTTGAAGGTAGTTCAAACACGGTTATTTATTTTGTTTTGTGTAGTTTCAAATAGAAATTGATTCAAATTTCGATTGTCTGACAAATTTTATCAGTGTCAGATTTTGACTTGGTTCGAATAGAAATGTTAACTTACTTTCAAACACGAATATTTTTGATAAAAGCGAAATTAAATGAATTTAAGAAGGCAACGAACTCGACTCAGTCTGTGGATATATAGGAAAGTTGTGGATATCAAAATGTTTTTAAATAGACGTGTTATATTGTTATATACCTGGACGACCGGTATTTTCTATAAGCATTTGTTCGATAAGTTGATTTTTATCAAGAATTTACAGGAAATATTATTTGCAAAAATAAAACATAGGCAATCACATATGATGTATATATATATATATATATATATATATAAATATATATATATATATATATATATATATATATATATATATATATATATATATATATATATATATATATATATATATATATATATATATATATATATATATATATATATATATATATATATATATATATATATATATATATATATATATATATATATATATATATATATATATATATATGAAGTTAGATGTGGAACTCACGGTGTGAGTTGACGTATGAAAATAAAAAAATATATCTTTTTTATACTCTACAATCCTTTATTTTAGTACTTGATGACCGGTTTCAAAATGCCTTGCATTTTATTTTTAGATCTTGTTAGGCAACATATGGTGAACAAAATTGAAAAATTGTTAGTCGTGTGGTTGTAAGGTTTATGTTGATTAATTTTGGATAGTTGTATATATCTTTTGTTCTCTCTATGTAGCCTCAGATGATCTGAAGATGAAATGCAAGTAAAATTAAGACGTTTTTCTTAATTTTCATATATATATATATATATATATATATATATATATATATATATATATATATATATATATATATATATATATATATATATATATATATATATGTATATACAATTCCAGATTGATAGACAGCTGTTTCGATCTAATAAGTACTGCATACTGTAATAAGTAATAGCACCTGACCAAGTAAAATTTCCTGAATGTGGCTTCTCTGATTTTAGTCCCGGTGAGTGTGGAAGTGTGGGAAAATTTATTGGGAATGTGGTGCAGTTAGGCAGGAGGAAGGTGGGAAAGTTGCACTAAGACGCGCTTCGTAAATAGTCCGTATCTCGGGAACAGTCAGTGGTAAGAATCAGGAGTTGCTCTCGAATTCTTCAAATTTTTACCTTTTTTACTTATTTAATAATTTTTTTTTAAATTCATCGTTTAACCGGAAATGGTGATCAAAGTTTGGAATTGCTAGCAAAATGGAAATGTCAAAATCCCTGCAATTCAGCAAGAATCAATAGTAGAAAGCTTAAATTGATAACAAATTGTTCAGATTTTAGTTTTTTACAACTCTACTTATATAACTTTCTGAAAGAATTCACTTTTCCAGCGCTCACAAACCTCTTGATTTGACCGCTTTTCAACATCGTCCGTGTTTTTTATAAAAATTATAATTTTTTTCAAAAAAAATGTTGAAATATAAAGTAGTGGGGGACTAAGATATGAACAATTTGAAATCAGTTATAGCTTCTTACGACTGATTGCTGCAGATTTCCGGAAACTATCTCAGCGCCATTTTTCCACCCATTTCCGCCTGACTTCACCATATTTCCGACTGGCAACATGCAGTTTCCCAAAACTCCCCACCCCCTGTATAACAATAAAAAAAAATCACCCAATTGCTATTATTCCAGGGTCTAACAATAACATAGTGTTAGTCCGGCCACAACCACGAATTAAAGAGATGTACTAACCATTTTACCGATAATTTTCAAAATGCAACAAAGGTATAGGTATATAAATTTATTTGCTGATTGAAGCCGTAGGCACAAAATGAAGTTGAACAACGAAACTCATTAGATAATTGAAGATTATAATAATTTAATTTTATTTTCACTTTCATATATTATTATTTCCGTTATTATACACCTCAATCCCTGTGAAATTTCTATTGCTTTAAACAATTCTGGGAGTCTTCTTCTGTTAGCTTGTTATTGGTGAGTGCCGCGTTTTCTTTTACATCTTCAGCGGTCTAAAATCTTGCTCCTATTAATACATCTTTGACCTTGGAAAACAATTAAAGTAACATGGTGTCAGGTCAGACGAATTAGGCGGATGGTCTATAGAATGATGTTGTTCTTAGCAAGAAATGACGTGACTTTTTGTTTGATTGTGATTTTCGGTATCATTTCCGCACACACTTTGTGCATATTAACTGATATATAAATTTCGTCTGACTCATTCTTTGATAATTCGAATTACACGAGTAGTTAGTTGATCGAATCTCAAATAGCAACAGCCAATTCATTCAATATTTTTATTCCTTTTGGACAGGGAAAGCTGTCCAAGGATTGCGTTATATTAAACGTCTCCTCGGCCATCTTGGAAATGCTTAAACGAGTCAATAACCTGCTCACGTAGAAACATTTATCATCATATACTTTTTTTGGTAAATTTTTTCTAAACTTCATAAGACATTTCTTGGAAACTTGTTGCTATATGAAATCACTTAAATTTCTCGGCAAAACAAAAAATATGTCTTATACAAATGAAGGCCACGGTCAGACTTACCTATATGTCTGAGTAAGCACTAGTCATGCTCATTGGGATAAAGTTGTTCGTGGGTTCGATTACCACGAAATCCTTGGGTGTTTTGTTAGTCACGATTAAAGTGGTTTGCCACTTTGATTCATCAAATTGTATCGGGAGTCATTTATAAACTCATTATTTTTAAAGCGATTCCATTTTTTTTTCAAAAAAAGCAATTGATATATATTTCCCTCTTAAGGTTTATTGTCATTGATTTCGTTTGTTTTTGTTTCTCCATATCCAAGTTTATCCAATACCAAACTTGACTGCACAGAACCAAATAGTTCGAAGCACGTGTAAACAGCTGATTCTATGTGCGGGTTATGACCTTAAAATTTCGTCATCTGTTAATATATATATATATATATATATATATATATATATATATATATATATATATATATATATATATATATATATATATATATATATATATATATATATATATATATATATATATATATATATTAATATATATATATATATATATATATATATATATATATATATATATATATATATATATAATAGTTTTTATTTCATATTCTTTAATCAAATCCAAAAACGCTTCGACCACAGGTTGCCTTTATCAATGGGAACAACTGAAAATAAGCAAAGCAGTTTGTCAGAGATTAATATAAAATTTTCTAAAACTGGCTGAATTTTACCCCAATTTGCATAAAGTTATATTATAATATAATTACGACATACGGACACTACAAACTCAAAAACACAAATTGAAAAGATTTTGACACGAAAATAATGTATCGATTTCTTTATAGGTTATAAAAAATAAATCATATGAAAGATGTAGTTACACATCACCACGGTGGAAAAAACAGGACAAAACACTGTATGAAAATTATCAATGGGATCACAGTCTTGCCTTGTCGCCGAAACTTTTGGATTTGATTAAAGAATATGAAACAATAACTATTATTTTGTGAATGAATCTTAGGTCCAAGAAAGGAAAATAGCAATATATACTTGTGGTTCAAAAAAATTAATATTACTAACTGTATATATATATATATATATATATATATATATATATATATATATATATATATATATATAATCTCTTGATAATTATTAGCAATAACAGGCTTGTTGAATCTTAAAAAACACGATTTTATTATCACTTTTTTCAAAAAAGTTTTGATAAAGCCACGAATGTCGTGGCGAAACGTCAACTTTTTAATAAAATCGAGTTTTTTAAGATTCAACAAGCCTGTTATTGCCAATAATTATCAAGAGATTAGAAATAGTTCACAGGCAACAACAATTCGAATAAATAATTATATATATGTATATATATATATATATATATATATATATATATATATACACATTTGATGATATAAGAATTATAATTTTGATATCTCTTATTTCTGTAGAATGTCCTCACATAATTACTAACATAAAAATTTATGAATATAGAAGGAATAAATATAAAGAAATATCGAAAAATAGGTACCTACAGGTTTCTGTTCTTGATCATGTTTTTATTATTTTACAATTACACAAAATTCTCTACGTATTATATGTAGTGATAAAACATGAATTCTGGAATAAGTAATTACATTAAATAGGTAATATTCAAAATGATCTAGAAATAAAATATTTTTCAATGAATACCTAAATTCTTCATACGATTTGATTATTTCATCAGCAATTATCAAGGTGTGATTAATTGGCAATTTTGTGAACAAACATTCACACATTTCATGCATGGACAAAAAAATAAAATCAATTTTAAATCTGGTCAACGAATGTTTGTTTATTCGGTTAACAAAATTTCAATTCAAGGAGGAATAAGTTATTAAACTTACATGCACGGTAAAAGAAGAACCTCGGCAATCATTTAATCAATGTTGTGGACATGTTAGAATTCAAAACTTACAGAGTTGACTTTGGAATGTGTTAATTGCATTAACTGGTTGAGTATGAAGCTTAATCAGGCAAGCTCCAGACGCAATTGGCTAATGTAATTAATTGATACATACCAGAGTGATTTCAGTTTGCTTTGGATTTTTGAGATACCAGAATTATTTAAGACATGAAGATCCAAGAAGGTCATTTCAAGTCTGATATTCAGTTCAGTAGCCCTGTTCCAGTAAGAATATTCTGAACGAAATTATTCACAACATAATCCATAAATTCTTAAGAAGTTGTATGTCAAAACGAATATGAAAATAAGTTCAATATTTTAACTTATATAGGGAACCCTAGTGAAAAACTAACATCAATTCTTTCACATCATAATTTTAATATCGCTTACCGTACAAACAATTCTTTAGGCCAATTTATAAACAACAATAAATCAAAAACGAATTAACTCTAAAAATCGGGTGTCTATAAATTATCATGTGGCGATTGTAACAAAATGTATTCAGGTAGAACACATAAAAATTTCTGAAAAAAAATTAAAGAACATGAGAGCTGCTTCGTAAACAATAAGAGAGATTCTAATTATTCCAATCGTTTGCTAGATGAGAATCATTCATTCAATAAAGATTTCCATATTTTTCATAAAGAGAATACAGGATTGAAATTAAACTTTTGGGAAGCGCATAAATTAACAGGTTTAAGAATTCTGATCTCTTACTGAACGAACAAATTCTCCACTTCTGAATATATTTAATACCTAATATAGTTTGAGCAAGTTTTCTCTATTACTGAACGAAAAAATCGTCTTGAATCATTCTCAAAATCTCAATTCCTGAATATATTTGATACCTGATGAGTTCGAGCAAGTTTTCTAGAAAGGAATGATTTCCTACCCTCCACCCTAATTTAATTTCTTGTTGTAATCGTTTTTCACTAGGTACTAAAAATTTTATGTAAAACTAACATACCAAGATTTCAGTATTTCATTCCATCCGAAGAAGCCACCGTGTTGTGAAACGCCGCGTCATAGACTCAAATATATTAAGTGTCAAAATCAAACATGTGGTTTTCTAATGATATTGTAAAATTATATTAATCAGAGACTATTAAATTTTTAAATCAACAGGATATTCCCTATCTATGTATGAAAAAATTTCTTATATTATCTTCCATGAAATTTTCTGTTTAGAATTTAGATCTTCAGGAAAATGACCTCAGCTGTTATGTCACTTTGATTTCATTATATTAGGGCATCATTTTGATTTTTAAATCTGCGTCTTTCTAATTTATTTTTAAACGTTTATGTTGATAATATTGATGTTTATTGATTGATGAGACTATTACTTGGTGAAAATTGATATTTTTAATGAAACAGTTTTGCTATAACAATTTTCACGAATATTTGTATAATAATTGATTGTCGCAACTTTAGAAGTACTACTGCTTCGTCAGATGTTTTCCCGAATTACATTTTATATATAACTACATGCAAAGTAAACCACAATTACAGCGGTAAGTTATCCTCGACTACAATAAATGAGTAACATCCTGATAGCTTTGCTGTTATTTTAAATCAAAAAAAAATCTAATTCAGCTATTTTCAGATCATTTTGTGAAGGTATGTCGAAGTATGTCAGTGACAGAAGATAATATGTCACTGACAGATCATCATCTGTCAATGTATGATTATATACCTAGTGAAGATGTTTCATTGTTTTCAAATAACTACTTATCTTTCAATTTTAATAGGAAATCTGTTATTAATATGTATCACAAGCAATTAATCAGCTACATAGTATTTAGGTCAAGATTCATTATGCTAATGAATAACCGACACATTCCTCCTGATAATCGTGATCGTATAGGAAAAGGAAACTGCTAATAATTTCAGTTGTCGAGTCTAACCACGTCATCGTGCTTCCTGAACTTTAATGAAAAATTGACAGTGAGTTAATTTATGAGCAATAGGTTTGTGGTAAGTGTACTTAGGTACCTACGCAAAACAATCAATTATAATGTATAAATATCATTTACAATACAATGTAATTAATTGAATACATCTTGAATTTCATAACTAGATTTCAACATAAAATTTGAGAATTCAAGTTTAGAGAATAACAGTGATCTGTATATAAATCTTCTGTGTAATTTCTGTAAAAATGAATTATGTGGAACGCGTTACCGAGTAGCTGGTAGAGCGCTTACGCCATTTTGTATTAAAAACCTTGCATGGCTGTTCAGCTATA
>JARQZK010000801.1:90000-195000 GCA_030704885.1 Cynegetis impunctata | reverse complement strand
TTTAAGAAAATGCAATTACTTGAGAGAGAACGTATTGAAGTACTTATGATGATTGGTTTTGGAGATAGGGTGCGTTCACAAGAAGAAGTCTGCAAAATTCAGGAGATACGGCCACGTTAGAGATTTACCTAAAGGAAGACCACCGAGAGTATTTGAAGAAACAGTGCTGAACGTTCTACTAGAAACCCAAGATAACCCTCATACATCCATTACTACAATTTCCAATAATTTCAATGTATCAGTAGGGTCCGTGCATAAAATACTTAAGGTAAATAAGTATCATCCCTATAAAATTAAGCTGGTACATGAATTATTAGAAGACGATTTTGACCGCAGAGTACAGTTTTGTGAGCAGATTCTTGAAATTCATAATCAACATCTAAATTTCATCACAAACATAATTTTTTCTGATGAAGCCACCTTTACTTTAAATGGCCACGTCAACAGACAAAACTGTAGGTATTGGGCGACCGAGAATCCTCATTGGATGCAAGAATGCCACACACAGCGGCCTCAAAAAATTAATACATGGGCAGCGATTGTTCGAAAGCGTATAGTTGGTCCCTATTTTTTTGAAGGAACACTAAACGGAGAGGACTACTTGAACTTTCTCCAGTTCGAACTCATTGTGTGTTATACCTAATAACGAGATATGGTTTCAACAAGATGGGGCACCTCCTCACTATTCAATCGCTGTTCGACAATTTCTTGATGTAACTTTTCCCAACAGATGGATAGGACGGAGAGGTCCGATTGAGTGGCCGCCAAGTTCACCGGACATAACCCCATTGGATTTTTTCTTATGGGGTTATTTGAAGTCTAAAGTTTATTTGAATAGACCAAATAATATTGATGATCTAAAAGAGAGAATCAGGCAGGAAATAAGACTTATCAGTCCAGAAGTAATTGAAAATGTGCAACGGGAAACATTGAATCGACTTCAAAAATGTCTCGAAGTAAACGGACAACAGATTGAACATATGTAAAAATTAAATTAGTAATTACATTTGTGTGTTTTCATATCGTACCTCTCATTACCCACTATCTCCGTTTCTGGCAATCCATCGAGTTGAGGCATATGGTATGTTCACAAAAAGTGATAAGAATTTATCGTAGAATTGTAAAGTGAAATAATATACAGGGTATTACCTTCAAAAAAACTAATGACAAAGCCATAGCTCTTGAATGAGACACCCTGTATACAAAATTTTTATTGCGAAAAATGCCCAAATAAAAATACTAATCGACCTGTCCGAGGATTTTAACATGAAATAGAAACCTAATTTTTTAATGAATTTGTTCCTTTCATCATGAAAGCACTGTATATATATATATATATATATATATATATATATATGTACATATATTTAAATTAATCTATTAATTTTTGTTGTCTTATATAAGATATGATAAGGGTTTTGTCTACAGACGATACTTCTCTCCCAAATTATAATTGTGCCATTTTGGTAAATTAATGATTTAAGTTTTTGATCATTGACATTGAAGGTGGACTCTATGGATTACTACAATTTTTTGAATCTCTACTGCACTGATAAATACATGCCATTTACAGTAGACTCATCTTGTTCCATTACTCTGACGACTAGTAATTCAAATAAAATCAACTAAATAGTCAAAGTTCATATATTTATATTTGAAGACATTTTCCTTTCATGAGTTGGGTTTATTATAAATTGATTGAAACAGGCTTGGTTGGTAATTAGAAATAATAAATGGAATGCTATTGTCTTTCATATTTTAGTTTTCAATTAAAACATATTTACTGATAAAATAATTTGTAAAATTATCATTCATCTTCATTTTTCTTGTTGGTGAAATCAAAAACTATTGAAGACCTTGGAGAAATTGAAATTTTGTCAGCTTCCTTCTTTGAACTGAAAATAGAAGATATATTAACAACTTAGCCGATTTTTTAGTTTCAGAATATTCCTACCCAATTTCATGATTACTCTCGTTGAAGTTCTTACTAGTGTACTTTATAGTTATGCCATCTGAAATGTTGTTCATGTCTTGTAAAAAGTTAACTTCTAAAGTTTCATTTGAAGGGGTCATAGATATATATATATATATATATATATATATATATTTATATATATATATATATATATATATATATATATATATATATATATATATATATATATATATATACCGGGTGTCCGCGGAAGGTGGCTCGCCCCTATAGCTTTTTTGTTTTCGGAGATAATGGAATACAATTGAGAGGATCTGTTTGAAGCATAAAACTGCATTTTTTGACAAGCAACTCAACTTCATGCAACTTCCGGTTTCACTAGAACTGACATAAACTTTCGATTTTTAAATGGGACACCGGGTATATTTTCAGTTTTTTTGTTTCCATATAACATTTAGAATACAACCATGTATCATTTGTTACTTTTTTGTAATTTATTTTTTTATTTTTTTCCGAAATAAAGTTTTAGTCTAGAGGGCTATGGATGCGTTCAAATAAATAATTTCTGTCCTGAAATGTATGTTAAAATACAACTTCACTTTTTTCGATCAAAATGTTCCAGCTATGTGAAGTTTAATTTTAAAACTTTTATTACTATCTTTTTTCAAATGGCAACATGGTGGCTCGTCGGGTTAAAAAAAAGATAATTTTATTACGATTGATTTGATACCGCACTCTAGGTATTAGGTTGAAAGAAAACTTTCGATAAAAACCTGAAATCCCATAACCTTAGAACTTTCTTTAAATCAAGAATCTAATTGAGATTAAACTAACATTTGAAATCATCGAGTAGCCTGTGACCACCACAACTGAAACAAAGTCCAAAGTCACGCCCACAAATCTACGTCCCTGGACGGCAAACAGAGCCAGTTTAGGACCGAAATTATTCATTTGAACGCATCGATAGCCCTCTAGAATAAAAACTTATTTCGAAAAAAAATTGAACAACGGTTACAAAAAGTTACAAATGATACATGGTTGTATTTTTAATATCATATGGAGACAAAAAAACTGAAAATATACCAAGTGTCCCATTTAAAAATCTTTATATATATAAAGATGATAATAATTTGGCAAATTTATTCGAAAAATTGATGATTAATCAAATCAATCCTACAACGGTGCTAGTTTCATGAGACGACATGGAATTCCCCTTCATCCTTCTATGGAGAATGTTAGAAAATTTGACACTTCCCCTCAGGATGTTGACGGTCCACCCAAGAAATCGCGAAAAAAAAATTTGGAAAAATTCGCAACACAGCGATTATAAAAAATTTCCCAAAAAAACTTTTAAAAAGTGAATGAAAACGCCAACTAATTTGACCAGTGTTCTTGTGAAAATATCTTCAATATATTATAAGATTATATATTCAAAAACAAAATTAAATCATATTAGAGATCTTCTTTTTGAAATCTCAAAGGACATCGAGTATCAAAAGTAGCAATCTATAATACGAATTCCGGGAAGTGAAGGAAGGATGGAAATGCATGTCCTTCCCGAGAAAAATGCTAATTACAAGAAAACGCATTACTATTTACAATTACTTAATGAATTTAGTAGATAACATATTACATTTTATATTTCTTTGCTGTATGCAAAACATGTATAACATATTCTCTTTCAAAAAGGCTAGTTTTAAACTGTGAGCACCCAGTAATTTCTCGATGACCCGTTACTGCAAATTGGTCAACCGGTTACAAACGGCTGGCATCCAGTAAATAAATAGGCTATTATACAGTATAAGCCAGATGTTTACCACGTCAGTAAACTTGTTCACAGGCTTTGTGAAGGAGCGTGGTTGATGTGTGATCCAAAATCGTATATGTGAAGAAATAATGTGCCTAACAACATTTATTTCAACATGACAATGACGTCCTGACAAAACTGATTAATCATATAAATACTCATTTATTAATTCAAATGCAATAAAACGTGTGACTGCAGAACTCCGTCAGTGAGGTGTATTTGCCATTCGTTTTCGTTCTTTTTACGTACAAATTCTCAATCAGGTTGGAGGGTTTGCGGAGGTGGGCAAAACCTCAAAACACACGAAAAAACTAGTAAACTCAACATTAAAATAACGGCGGTTGATGAGGAAAAGATTTGAACTCCTAAATGATACATCCCTAACATCAATTCACATATCAAAAATCAACTATCTAACGCAACCTGAAAAAGCTATTGAGGTGCATCTACCAAAAAGCACTAGAAGACTAGAAGTTTCGGTTATGTTATTCGTAATTAATTTCCAAGTCTTTTGCATCTGGCTTGAAATATTTATTCTCATGCACCTCCACGCCACAGCCTTCTCCAGAGTTTGGAGATGCCAAAACTTTGACTGAATTCACGCAAATTTTGATAGTTTTGTTCCATTGTTCTGTCTCAGAAACAACCTCAGATACCAAATTTTAGCTCATTTGATTTGAAGGGTCCCATATGTACAGGGGAATATACAAGGTGGCGCAAAATCAAGTCCCTGATTTGTTTTTTGTATAACAGTAAGGTTAATTAAAAAACACTCATTTTGTGAACCATAAATATTTATTTGAACTTTGAAATGCTGTTATGCTACACACTAAAAATGGTATCAACCAAATGACTACCCCTAGCAGCAATGCAAGAGTGGGCTCTTTTCAGAGCATGTTTCATTACGTTCTCCAACGTTTCCGGTGGTATGTTGGTGATTTCTTCCCGTATGTTGGCTTTTAATTCTTCTAGATTTTCGGGATTATTCATAAAAACCCGATCTTTGAGATAGCCCCATAAAAAGAAGTCGGGCACCGTTAAATCAGGTGATCTTGGCGGATACAAAACATCGCCATTTTTGGAGATAATACACCCAGGAAACATTCTACTTACTATGGCCATTGTTTCACGGGCAGTGTGCGCTGTGGCACCATCCTGTTGATATCACATATCCTCCTGCTCAAGCTCTTGCATTTCTGCCAAAAAATGTTGCAACATTGTTCTATAGCGTTTAGTTTATGGTAGTGGTTATTCCTCTCTCGTCCTCAAATAATGTACTATAAAGTTACTCTACCTATATAATATGTTGTAAATATCGATAATTTGTTTTCCATAATTGCAGGGAGATTATACCGCTTTATATGTAATTCAAATACTTTTATCATGATAATAAAAAAACATTATTTCAATTAATCAGGACATCATATTGCAAATCTCAACTGACAAGTCTGAGAAAAACCATATTCACTGCCTGAATTCTCATCATGACCTTACTGATGTAATATAGCAATCAATCTTTTATTATTTTTTTAAAATGTGATGACATAGTTTATGATGCTCATTAAGCTATTGGGATAGCGAAGTCAACGACCATATTAATCTTCAGTTAAAAGATAAAACTACTCAAATGGCAATTTATTAAATTCATACGTATTGTTTGATATTCATTTATATCAGTAGGGTTGTTGCATCTATCACAAGTAGGTTTTCATAATAATGGTCGAAAAAATTATATTTGAATAAAAAATTCTTTCTGTATAACATGTTGAGCAATTTTGAAATGGTAAATAAATGAGATAATAGCGTATTTTTTATAATGATATTTTTATTTCGAGAAATTACCTTACGTTATTATATTACGTTATATACACCGAGGCGAAGCTAAGGGGTTATAGTATCACGACAAAAAAGTTAGTAGCTGGTCCGATTTTAAAAATTCCAACGGATATCGATAAAACACATGTGATTTTATAAGAAAAGTGTTTTCAAACATTTTTCCCCACGAAGAATAAAAAAATTATAGCGTTTTTTAGATTTGTTGTCCATAGACATGTGGTGCTAGCTATAAATCTTAAACCTAAACCGATTTTCACAATAATGAAATAAAATAATAACATTTAATGTGTAGTTTTTTAATTTAAATAATACATTCAAAAAATATTGACGTGGCGCCACCTAGAAATAAAAAAATTAGTAAAAATTATGAATTTCACTCAAATTTTTGATTATATCTCAAAAACTATACATTTATGAAATGTATAGTGAAAAATGATCTGCGATAGACATATCAGGCATTACGACATGCACATGCGCCGAGGGGTTTTATAATTCCTAGTGCTACTAGTAGGGGGTCCGGATTTTATTTTTTGAAATTTGTATACTCACTTATTATTGATAATAAGAGAGTATAAGAGACTGAGAAGCGAATTGAATATGTCTCTTATATATATGAAAACAATAAAATAATATTTTAATGAGAAACTAGAAGCCGTTTTGTTTGATTTTTGTTATTGTTTTTCGGAATAGTGGAAAAATCTTCTTCGATTATTTTTGTTTCTATAAATTATTTTTGATTCTATAATATTCCCAGTATTCTTGTCAAATATTTCAAATTGCTTCACTTCAATGGTATCGAGCAGGGAAGTGGGCAGCGCGTGTATGTTAACGGGTCGCTCGCGCCGCCATTGCTACTGCCTTATGCTCCCTTCGACGGCGATATTTTAAACGGAAGTTAAAGGACAGACAGCACGAATGGCAGTGACTATTTACATGTCGGGTTTCATGAAATGATTTTACCGAAATTACATTTCAAGTTTTGTATCTATTCATAAACAATGAACAAGAATATTAACAAAGTGTAAAACGCAAGTTTGAATGAAATTATAAGTAACAATTCAGGAAACTCTCAGAGAGATCTCTTCACATTTCGAAGGTAGAAATAATTACCCCAGATTTTCTAATAAGAGAAATCGATACGAATCGATTTGTGTTTGAAATCGAATTTTGAATTTATTTTGATATATCGTTTCCATGTCTACAAAGATGTTTCCCAAATTAACAATTAGAAAAAAATCTCGACTATTCTGTATATTCTTATTTTCCGGAATACACATTCACTTAATAAGTGTTATATTCAAGTACATATGTACTATAAATCACCTTAATTATGATAAATTATATAATCTGCATATAATTCTTTTTATCCTTTTCCCCAAGACTAACTACATGTACATGAAAATTCATATGCCATTTTTGCCATACCTACTGATTGTGTACTGAACATTGAGGCAAATCTCCAGGCATTAATGGTTAATGATTCAATTACTATATATAGAACTCATATAATTACTAAGACTTGAGGCGGAATCAATTATGGGTGCCTGCTAAAGACACTTCATGTTCTCAAGGGCGCAACATAAGTATGAGATGGCAGTCTTCATTCAAAGTTAAGATAAAACGCTAAAGGTTATTAATACATAACGTATAATCTCAGATATATTGACGCATTCGCGAGCATGGTTACATTGTAAAAAGGCTGATAGACGTATTCTTTTTGCCTGTTCTAAATGCCAAATTGATTTTGATCTTTCATAAGTTTCTTATGAAAAGCCTGTTATTCCTAATGAAAGTAAAATAAGTATATATATATATATATATATATATATATATATATATATATATATATATATATATATATATATATATATATATGTGTTATATCGTATGTTTTCTCGGATGGTGGAATGAATCAGAGAGAGATTCTGGGGTTCAATCCGATCTCTAAAATATATACATACATACATATATATATATATATATATATATATATATATATATATATATATATACATATATATATATACATACATATATATATATATATATATATATATATATATATATATATATATATATATATATATATATATATATATATATATATATATACGACGGCTACTGTTGCCGTCGAGTCACCAGACGTAATGCAGAACTTTAAAATGCCAAATGAGAATTTGGAGAAACGTCGTGAAACAAACGGTGCTTCTCAGCGCCAACAAAACTTCCGAAATCGGATTGAACCCCGGAATCTTTCTCTGATATATATATATATATATATATATGTATGTATTTATGTATGTATATATTTTAGAGAAGGTTAGCTCGACTGGCAAGTTAATTGTCGGGAATTGTCGGGAATTGCAGTCAGAAAAAAAAGAATTCTGGTAAACTCTTTTTTTCAGTTCTAGCTTGCGAGATATTTTATTTTCTCTTCATCAGGAACAGAAAAGTGAGGTTGCAAAAGAAGCCGGCAACATTCACATCAACACAATTTCTTACAAAATACATATCAACAAAAGGTGGCTAAGGACAGGACTCAACATTATGGACATCAGTTTTTTATTTATTTTATTTAGCAGACATGTTCTCATTTGAACTAAAGAGATTCAACAGATTTCTAATTTTATACATGATGTAAATAAATTATCGTCCATAATGTTGAGTCCTCTCCTTAGCCACCTTTTGTTGATATGTATTTTGTAAGAAATTGTGTTGATGTGAATGTTGCCGGCTTCTTTTGCAACCTCACTTTTCTGTTCCTGATGAAGAGAAAATAAAGTATCTCGAAAGCTAGAACTGAAAAAAAGAGTTTACCAGAATTCTTTTATTTCTAACTGCAATACCCGACAATTGCCTTTCTTCGTTTATATATATATATATATATATATATATATATATATATATATATATATATATATATATATATATATATATATATATATATATTTTATATATATATATATATATATATATATATATATATATATATATATATATATATATATATTTCTCCAAAGAAAAAATCTATGAAACCAACTAATAGTGGGTTAAACTTTGTGTACCACACCATCTTTACTGAACTAACCGTGGTCTACGCAAAAAATTTGTATCTATGAAATTTAGGAAGAAGATATTGAAAATATAAAATTTTTTGCATTTTTCCTCTGATGATCTGGCACAAATATGCTGCAAATTTAGGGAACGATTCAGTTGTATCTACTACAGAAAAACTAAATTGAATAATTATAGTAATTTTCATATGACGCATTCGACCAGAGCTCTTCGCACATATTCAACAGATGTTCAGATAAAAGATAAATAGGATGTTTAATACATGGAATTTTCGATAAGTTCAATCAGTATTTAACATGAGTCATAACGTGATGTAATCACTCGAACATTCTCATTGCCTAAACCGTCCAAATGTAATAATCTCTTGAAAATAACCGGTTGTAGATGACAACAAATAAGGTTATCGTTCCGTTTTATTGGTAATACCATAAATGGATGTGTTTATCGTCTCGAGCTCTTGTTCAATGATCGTAATGTTATCCACCTTGGTTTTCGATTATTAATTTGTTTTGTGGACACATTCTTATAAATTTTGAAAGAAATAAAATCAAGACGATAATGGCAATATATATATATATATATATATATATATATATATATATATATATATATATATATATATATAATAATAATAATAATAAATTTTATTGTGACAGAAAACTACAACAAATTGAGACATTTCAGAAAAAAACACTACATAAAAAAACTATTCTGTTCACGATTAGAAGGGTCGTATTCAGTTGAAACTGATCTTCCATACGACCCTTTCGCAAAACTTAAAATCAGAAAAAAAATTTTAACTCATTAAATATTCTTACAACCCGCAACTGAAAAGATACACAAAAAAAGAAAAAAATAATACAAAAATAATATTATTACAATGTCTCCTTGTTCCTCATCAGTGCAATGGGCTCTGAGCCAAATAGCTCCTCAATTCCGCAGAAAATCTACTCAAAGATGTGCAACCTCTCAATTTCGGCAATAGAAAATTCATTGTCTTGCATATGTCGTACGAAAAACCTTTCTGGAAAAGCGCAGTACGATGTTGTGGAGGGGTAAGCAGTCCCCTACTTCTAACATTCAAGGTATGCACATCCGAACGAAATTTTATTTTATTATAAAGATATGGAGGTGTTTTGTTCATTAAAATTTTAAAATACAGAATCGCCGAATGCAGCTTACGCCGATTCTCCATATTGAGCCAACGAGATACCTGCAGCTTATGCGTTACTCTGTCAAATTTGCGTATCCCCATATAAACCTCAGACAACTACGCTGCATCATCTCGACACGTTTTATATCCAACTTTGTCAGAAAACGCCCATAAACAACGTCACAGTAATTAAAATGGGACAGAACCCATGCGTCACAAATGGTTTGCTTCAAACTTTGTGGCAAGATATGCCTATGTGGAAACAACATCCTTAGTTTTGCAAAAGCCCCTTTCAAACATTTATTTATATGCTCAGTGAATCTGAGTTTATCATCCATCAGTAGCCCCAAATTTTTAACACTTCTTACAGGTGTTAAGATGTCATTTCCTATAGGAATTTCTAGCTGTGTTTGACACAACTCATTATTATTGAATATAATCAATTTAGTCTTACCAGCGTTTATACATAAACCATGCTTCATCGAGTTTAACAAAATGCACTGTAAATCAAAATTAATTCTACGTGAAACCGATACTGAGTCCTTAGCTAAAAAAGAATGATACAATTGCACATCATCAGCATATATATGGCACTTACATGTTGTTACATCTTTTGTCAGACAATTCGTATAGATTCTGAACAGAAGTGGTCCCAATATGGAACCTTGAGGGACTCCGCGTTCAACTTCCTTCACTTGAGATTCTCCTGCCGTAGTCTGCACATATTGTCTTCTTCCCTGCAGATAACATGAAACAAACTTAATGGCCTCGTTGGAGAAACCACAGTAATGCAAGATGGAATTCATTAACTCATGAACAATCATATCAAAGGCTCGAGAGTAATCGATCAAAATCAATGCCATCGTATATTTACAATCAATTGCTTTAACTACATCATCTGTGATGTCGAGAAGAGCAGTAGCACACCCATAGCCTTTTCTGAACCCTGACTGATTGACAGGCAAAATACTGTATTTCTCTAAGTGAAACTGTATCTGATCGTGCATAACCTTCTCCATAACCTTGGATAGTGTGGGTAAGATACTTATTCCACGCAATTCGCTGAATTGCGTGACACCAGCCACCTTCGGAAGAGGCAGAACTCTGCTGGTTTTCCATACCTCCGGGTAAACGGAACCTGTGAGACATGTATTTATGATATGAGCAACATACGGCAATATGAAGGGACAGCACATCAACAACATCTTGATCGAAATACCATCAACTCCCGAAGCATTTGATATTATGGATAATAATTTTTGATAAATAACATCTTCACTAACAAATTCAAACTCGAATAACTTTTCGAAGTGATTCTTCAAATTAGTTTGATAAAACTGAAAAAGAGCCGGATCGAATTCACCATGGTCGGCTTTGGCTGCCACCAAATAATCATTTATTTCATCCGGTTTATTAATTTCCTTTGGTAATTCCGAGTTCCTCTTACTACTTATCTATATATCAGGGTCGTAGCCAGCACTGCCTTCTAGGGGGGGCTAAACAAATTCTTGAGGGAGCTTAGTACTAAAATGAATATACTTGAAAAAAATAAGGGATTATACATGTATACATCTTTTTCTGTCTTTTTACCAACAAAAGTATTCTGGAAAACGAATATTAATTGAAAAACATTTTGGAAAAATGAAAAAATTTATTCATTTTTCCAAATTAAATAAATTAATAAAATATAATAAATAAAAAATCTCTAAATAAAAAATGAAGGACACCCTACTGCGCAGCACTAGGAATGATGAAACCCCTCGGCGTATGAGCATGTCGTCAATATTTTTTGAATGTATTATATAAATTGAATAACAATGAAAGTCGATTTTACGACTGAAATGATGGAAAATTGCAATAAATGTATTAATAATTCGATATTACGAATAAGAGAGAGAGAGAAACGTTTATTAATGGCCATCGACCTGGGGTCCTTCAGCCTATAACAACATATACTATTTTAATTTAAACATAAAAAAGAAAACAAAAATTATTATAAATTTTCTAGTATTTTAAATAGAGTCTGTGAAGGATATCTTCTGGATGTTGTATAATGTTCTTCATTTTGATAGAGATCAGCTATGTCATCTAGCGCTTTAAGTTTGTTGAAAAACTTTTTGTTGAGAACATTAAATCTAGAATCAATCGGTTCAATCCTGGTTCTTGAATACAACATTTGGTTAGTCGGGTTGTGTAAAATATTGTTGGGGTGTCTGATTCTTGTAATAATCCTTAGTGCTGTTGTCTCTGCCACTTTGAGATTTTTCATTGCTGGAGTTCTACAGTTAACATATCTTGGGTGTGCATATTCAATTAAGGGTCGACAGATGCTTTTATAAATTTTTGTGGCATTTTGTATGCTTATACCTTGATTTTTATATGTTAGTTTGGCAAAGTATTTGGCTCTAGTGATAGTTCTCTTTTTTGCTGTATTCGTCTGTAGATTGAAATTTAATTTATTATCAATCTGCACACCCAAATATTTCATAGAAGTTGAGGGTTTGATGTTAACTTCATTTATACATACAGTCGGTGATGTTGATTTTATTCTGTGATGAAAAATCATGAACTTTGACTTTTCAGGATTCAGTTTCATACGTCATAATCGAAACCATGTACAAATTTTAATTAGTAATTGAAGGTTCTGGATGCAGGTTGTAACTGATTTATCATGTGATACAATTATTGTGTCGTCTGCAAACTGCAACAAGTACAAGTTATTATCAACCGTGAGAACCATATCATGGCAAAAGAAATTGAAGAGAAGAGCTGAAAGTGGGCTTCCTTGTGGAGTTCCTTGTTCTGGGCTAAAATATTCAGAGATGGTGGATCCAATTTTGACAGCTAGTTTTCTGTTAGCTAGGAATTGTTGGCATAACGTGACAAGTGTGTCAGGGACTTTCCTTTTGTATAATTTATATAGTAGACAAAGGTCTATGTCTGTGGCATAAAGGCCACAAGTTGTCGAAAGCTTTCTGTATATCTAGGCTCAAGGTTGCAGATTTATTATTCTTTAATGTTGCATTTTGTATGTTAGACACAAGAATTGTTAGCGGGTGGGATGTTGATTTCTTGTTCTTGAAACCAAATTGAAATTTGGGAATATATTGCTCGATGTGACTTGACAGTATTTTTCTTATGATTTTTTCATATAGTTTACCTAATACTGGTAGTATTGTGATTGGCCTATAGCTTTCAACTTTTTTGATATCCAAGTTTGGCTTAGGTATATTTATTATATGGCCTATTTTCCATATTTCTGGGGATAAGTTCTTATTTAAGCAGTGTACATAAATTTGTATGAGGTGTTTGTGTGTCGCTTCACTCAGTTTTTTCACTATCAGCCATGGTATGTTATCATTACCTGGGCTGCTATTTTTACTATTGTGAAGTATTTCATAATAGTCTGCCTCTTCAATTATAAAATTTTCACCTGGACTTTTGTGGTTATTAAAGAATTTGTCATACCAAGAATTTATATGTTGTAGATTCTCTTGATCATAGCTGATATCATGGTTGAACCTAAAGATCTCTTTATAGTGATTTGCAAATGTTCGAGCTTTCTCTTCGGCTGTTATATATTCTTTATTTTTATATACTATAGTTGGTATTTGTTGTTAACATTTGTATTTTGAGAGTTTATTCACCTCTCGGTAGAAATTCCTCCCTTTTGATTCATTTATTTTGTTGCATGCATTAATCCAGTTATTTTCTCTGTACTGTTGTATCATATTTCATATTTTGAATATTTTTATTATATTTATTTATATCTCTTTTGAAGTTTGTGTCTCTATTTATACAGTATTCTCTGTAGAGTTTTCATTTATGCTTTATTAATTTTATTATATAGGGAGGAAGTTCATGAAGGAAAGGATGTCTGCTACTGGTAGGGGTGTGTTTAATGACAATTTCTGATGACTGATTGTTGAAATCTTTTATGTATTGTTCATCAATACATGTATTTTCATTTTCTGCAATGAATAATTCCATTTCTTCGTTGATTCCTACCATATTGCTCATTTTGTAGTTGTAAACTACGAATAAAATCCGTGAAAATTTAGCAAAAATATCCTATCCCGGTTCATTTTGCTGTAAATTATGAATCAAATTGATAAGGTGGGAAGCAGACACAGAGGCAGAATCAAGCTGAAGCTATCAACGTCGCTTGGTTACCGTGGCACACAGAGCACTTCGACGCGTGTTTTGTATCGACCTTGGCGCATGCGCATGTCGTAATGCCTATCTGTAAAACGCTATAATTTTTTATTCTTCGTTGGGAAAAATTGGGAACAAAAATTCTCTGATGAAATCATATGTATTTAATCGATATCCGTTGGAATTTTTAAAATCGGACCAGATCCCAACTTTTTTTCTTGAAACTTTAGCTTCGCCTCGGGGTAAAAACGCTATAATTTTTTATTCTTCGTTGGGAAAAATTGGTAATTGAAATTCCCTGATGAAATCATATGTATTTTATCGATATCCGTTGGAATTTCGGAAAATCGGACCAGATCCCAACTTTTTGTCGTGATACTATAAACCCTTAAGCTTCGCCTCGGGGTGATAAAACAAATAGAAATAAAAGATATTAAAAAAAAATAAAAATGTACTTTCATCATTGAATATAAACAAATATCTGGTATCTTTTCTAGAGGGGGCTTCAATAATTCCAGAGGGGACTCAGCCCCCTCTGGCGCCTCCCTGGTTACGGCCCTGATATGTATATATATATATATATATATATATATTCAATGGGTAATATAAAAACCAAATCAAAAAATCAATTTTATAGTTTATTCTTCATTATTATATAAAAGAACAATTCTTGACATTTATATTTTGAATAATATTTCTTTTATATGTTTTCCGTCACTGCGGCCATCCCAATATTCCAATTTTCAATAACGCGTTGGAGCATTTCGGGTGGTATTTGGAAAATTACGCGAGTAATATTGGACTCCAATGCATCAATCGTAGTCGGCTTATCCATATACACTTTTGATTTCAAGTAGCCCCAAAGAAAATTGTCTAGAGGTGTGATGTCACATAATCTATGTGGCCAATTCACTGCACCAAAGGATACCAAGAGCTATTGACTGAAATGGTGACGATTCGGAATGACTGGGCTTAAGTTCTCACACTAATTGAATTTTATAAGCTTTAAAACCCAGAGCTTTATGTAAAATACCCCAAGTTGTTGCATACGACAATCCTCTCTGTTGAGAACGGTGACGAATTGATTCTTCGCGGTTCTCAGGAACGCTCTCCGCTACTGCCTCTATATTTTCTTCACCACGTGCTGTATGTGGTCTAGTTGGTCGCCTATTATCCAATGATAGGATTGTATAGCGAATTGTGCGTTCAGTTCTATTTGTATTTTGAGCCTTGAAGTTAACAGCGTAATTATTCTTAAGAAATGTACCCGAGAATATTGAAATCTGAGCAGAAAATATCATTCAACTGAGAGTTCTTCGAAAATAAATTTCTAAAAAATTGAATAATATATTTGCACTGATAACTGTATTTATCATTTCCACTTAAATTCAAATACATGTAGGATGTTCATGCTCCGAAGAACTAACAGTCGCTATACTAGATCATGTTTTATAAGATTAATCTTTAAAACAATCTGAATATATTGACCTTATTACGCGAGCATTTATGTTCATTAGAGAGATATATGTTTTACAGATTTTTTTAATTCCAGGTGAATGCCAAATATAGTGACGAACTAGCTCATGAGAGCTTAGAATGGGTAGCTATGATAACAAACGAAGCGATCAATACAGCTGGAGATATGGACAACTTTTACGAGGTTTTGAAAGATGGAACTTTGTTGTGCAAGTAAGAAAATTCTTCAGAAATATCAAAATTCATTCATAACAGCTTTTCAATTACAGTTCGGAAAAAGAGATTTTAGTTTCCAGTCGTACAAAAAAATAATAGATTATTTTAATGTAGCGAAAGTCAACAGCGAGTAAATTCCAAATCTGTTTTAGATCCCCTAGACCACGATTTATGTAAAATAATTATTACAAACTTAGTTTCTTTAAAATATTTTCTAATATTAGAAATAATGGCTAAATTTGTAACAATTATTTCACCCTGCATTGCCAAACAAAAATTCATCTCAATATATGAAAGTAGATACCTACAGGGCTATTCAAATTGGAGTCTATGCATGGGGATTTTGATAACGGTAAGAGATAGAGGAATGTTAAAACGGGAGCATATTTCAGAGGTCAATTATTTGGATAAAAAGAATCTGATCTAGCTTCTTTAGTTATTTTGAAGTTCTTCTTTTGCCTATATCTTTTTTTAGGAATTAAAAAAAATCTCACTTTGCCATTGCAACTTGTTGTAGGCTATCCAAATTTCTAAAAATGCAGATGACATCTATATAACAGTTTAATGTGAACACGTACACCTGAATCACTTCTATACTTTCAAATGTTGAAATTAAATTCTTTTCTTCGCCTTACTATATAAATTTAATAATCTATGACTCGAATTTCATAATAACGTATAAAAATCACATTATAGCGAACCGGCACATTTTGAGATTTTCATCCCGTTAATGAAGGCCACACTACTTCTCAGCCTATGGGCCATAAAAATGTTAATCCAGCACTGAGTCATAGTAATCAGATTGTGTAATTGAATGATCTAATATTTAAGTAACGTTTAGAGTTAAAACGTTTGACCAAGGATCTAACACTTCTTATTAATTTCATTAATGGTTAGTCTACAGTACAGATAAATCATTTTCTTTTGGCTAAAATGTTTAAGAGAAGAAATTGCGCCGTAGAAGTCTAGAGATGCACCAGTGTACTTTATTTTGCCTATATCTTTTTTTAGGAATTTTTTAAAAAAAATCTCACTTTGCCATTGCAACTTGTTGTAGGCTATCCAATTATCTGAATAAAAATTATATTGAGGGTAACGTATAAATTGGCCTCACCTTTTAATTTTCCAATACGAAGCTGTATTTTTTATTGCATTTTTTTGAATGCCAAGAGTCATGTTTCATATTGTCGTGGTATCTTCATCTGAATTACAGAGTCTTTAGGAAATATTGAACTATTAACAGTAAAATTTCAAAGTTCCAGCTGTAATTCAAAAAAAAATATCATAGAATAAGGTATAGAATGCCCAGTATTAGTTCAAAATTTCCAAAACACTTTACGATTCAGATAAAAATAGAACGCCAATATGAAACATGGCATTTGAAAAAATGCAATAAAGAATACAAGTCCGTATTTGAAAATGAAAATTTGAGGGTGGCCCAATGTGTACCATACCCTGCATATACATTTTATTCAGATATTTGAAAAGGCTACAAAAAGTTGTCATGGAAAAGGGTGAAAATTTAAAAAAATCTTCGTAAAATAAAAAGATATAGGCAAAAGAATATTTTCGAAATTTTCAATTTTTCCTGTATAACTCCAGAACTGAAGAAGTTAGGTGAGATTTTTTAAATTAATATAATTAACCTCTGAAATACGCTACTTTGCCCCCATTTAACAAACCCTCTCTGTTACCGTTATCGAAATCCCCTATATAGGCTCGATTTTGAATAGCCCTGTATATACATGTTGATATTAGACTGAATAGCACGTAATAAATAACCACATTCGGAAAAAAATTTTAGCGAGACAAAGCAGTCTTTGTCTATTCAAATTTTTTCAAATCAATAAATGTCAAAGAAATTTCAATTTTTTCAAAAGTTTTGAAAAACTACGAATGTCGTAGTGAAACGTCAACTTTTTAATAAAATCGAGTTTTTTGAGATTCAACCAGCCTGTTATTGCTAATAATTATCAAGAGATCAAAAATAGATCACAGGCAACAACAATTCGAATAAATAATTATATATACATATATACATATATATATATATATATATATATATATATATATATATATATATATTTTTTTATATATATATATATATATATATATATATATATATATATATATATATATATATATATATATATATATATATATATATATATATATACTTATTCTAATACAACTATCTCTTAATCAGCTAAAACGAATTCGTGGTCGCTGTCGTTGGACAACCTGTGTCCTGTAGGAACGTAGTTCATTTCGCTATATATTAAATAGCAGGAGAATGAAATGAATTAACGTTTGAGAGTAATTATAGTTTAAAAAATTATCAGAGTTATTACTATTTAGAACAATGATCTTTTCAGGAGAGCATAGTTTATTCAGAATTTAGTAAGACAAAGACAATATTCTCATTAGTTCAATGAAACATATTTTCTGATAACATTATTAACAGGAAAACACATAACGGGAACCACGAAAAATTATGTTATCACAACTATCTGAAATATATGTTTTATTATACATAATTACGTCGTTTTTTTCGTGAGTTTGTAGATGAATTTATATATATATATATATATATATATATATATATATATATATATATATATATATATATATAAATTATTTTTTCAATTATTCATTATACCAATAGATAAAAATTAAAATAATAAATAAATTAAAATCAATTCTCCGCTTCAGAATAATACGTAATTTATAATAAATAACCAATTCTAACTACAACATTAAATTCTCACTAATATGTCTTTGCGCTTGAAATTGAAAATATTACAGAGTTTTTAATTCACATACTGAAATTATCGGTCTCTGAAACTGAACATGCTGCCTGCGTTCAAAAGATCATCTTTCAAAATACAATTGACCTTGGGAGTGTTAAGCTTACATCAAGTTTTATCAATTTAAAGCCTAGCTTCCATTCGGCTAGTGTGTAGTGTAACATGTGATAAGGAACTTCCTTCCAATAATGCCCTTGTCCATATAATTAAATTGATTATTAGAATAAGCCTTTAGGATGCACCATCAAGTATCATCTCATACTGAAATATATTTCTGTAATTCATGGCATCAAAATACCTAAAGACATTGTATAAAATAAATCACGTACATTTTTGTAAAAAACTCATTATTTTTTCCAGCTTAGTAAACTGTATAAAACCAGATACGATCAAAAAAATTAATAAAACCACTATGGCTTTTAAATGCATGGAAAACATAAATGCTTTCCTAGAAGCAGCCAGAGAATTAGGAGTTCCAGCTCAAGAAACATTCCAAACAGTGGATCTGTGGGAAAGACAAAATCTTAACTCTGTTGTCATATGTCTTCAGTCATTAGGAAGGAAGGTGAGCATTTGAGGGTGATATTCTGCGATATAAAACGACTAGATATAATTTTTAGGTTCACACTTATTTTACATTCACGAGTAATAAACATATTGTTAGTTCTATATCTGCTATAACTATATCGTACGAAAATTATAATAAACTAGTATACATTTATTTTTAAACCTCTCAATCAGCCGTGAATTATCTAATGGAATGTATATATATATATATATATATATATATATATATATATATATATATATATATATATATATATATATATATATATATATATATATATATATATATATATATATATATATATATATATATATATATATATATATATATATATATATATATATATATATATATATATATATATATATATATATATATATATATATATATATATATATATAGGTATTACTTTTTTTGATATTCTTGGTTTTGGGCACAATGAAAAGTTCCCCAATATAAGTTTTAAGTCATATAATAAGACATGTCTAACCTTTCAGCTAGATTTTCAGCCTCTCTCAAATTTATCTTTCGTAAAAACCTTAGAGGGTGAATATATCCTCGGGGCATCTACAATAAGGTTTTATACAATTACGTCTCGTCCAAATGAACTTTGGATAGTTCTATATGTAGTTGTGTAAACCCTTTTTGGACATGCGCCGGGGATATATTCACGCTCTAAGGTTATTACGAAAAACGTTATCCATGTCTCATTATATGACTAAAAACTTATATTGAGGAAGTCTTCATTGTGCCCAAAACCAAAAATATCAAAACTTATAAAAAAAATTATATAACAAAAACAAGGCCAACGAATCGAGAAAAATCATACCTATATGTAAATAAAATTAATTCGTCTCGTATCTCATGTCATACTAACAAAAACACCTTTAAACGTTGTACTGGTTTGGAATAAGTTAATTAATATTTCAGGTATTAACTATTTATCATATTCATTAATATAGTTTCTTCTTTCGCAATACCTTTTTCAGTTTTATTACTGTCAATTAGGTGTCTATGCGATTTGAAATATTTCGAAACACAATTGAAAATTTGTTTTTCCCGATAGATCACCTAAAAATCTTTTAATAATGAAAAAATTTCACCTAAATGAACACGTTTTCTTTACATAATAGTTTTATAATGAGTGGTTCTAATAGCTTCTTCATACATTACACAAAAGGAAGGTATCTCACTTTTAGATGTAAATTTATAATGAATTAAATTAAGCTGTAGGTATATACCTAATTATTACAAATCTGATGCAATTTTTGGCATAATAACATTCTTTATTGCCTATATCATAAATTCTTCAAATTTGGTATAATTAATTTAATTAATTCAAAAAATTTCAGGCTGGTAACTATGGTAAACCAAGCATTGGACCCAAGGAATCTGAAAAACAAGAAAGGCAATGGTCAGAGGAAAAGTTGAAAGCTGGTCAAACAATAATTGGCCTGCAGATGGGAAGTAACAAAGGGGCCAATCAATCGGGCATAAACTTTGGGAATACCAGACACATGTGAATTATATACGTATAATAAGCTATCTGGGCATTTGGAACTTCATAGAAATGTTACATTATAAGCAATAGACTACATTCCAAACATTGAAGATTATTTTGTTTAAAATTGAAAAAGAAATTTATATTTGAGTTTAGTTTTTTTATTCTATCGAATTTTCAAATCGAAAAGATTTGTTCATATATTTGTATGATATTTTTATTTACGAAAATTTAGTCTAGATATAATGGTAAATAAGACTTTCTGACTGGTTAATATTTTATATATATTTAAAATTATTCTAAATTGTTTCATAGTCATGAAAAGAATAATGGTCTTAGATCTTTACATAGTTGAATAACTTTCTCCATTCCATATTTTGTTGATAAATTTTATGTAAGTTAATGATTAAGATTTTGTATTATTGTGATTCACAAATTCCAATTTGAATAGATGTATATTTTTAAAATATATAAGATCATAATGTACCTACCTACATATTTTATTATATTCCTAATGAAAGAGATGAAGTTGAGAAGTATGAGTACCATAAACTGCGATATAAACAGTTTCTTGGTAAGAATTAACTTCGAAATTTGACGTTTTTGGATACTTCAGAAAATTATCCATAACTATTTGAAACTCAAATGTTATACTTATTCGTCACTACGCAGGGATAATCTTCATATTATAAATAATTCAATTTCGAAAAAGGCAGATGGGCTTAATTTTCATGTACTCATCTTGAATTTACGATTATAAGCTTCAAGAGATTTTGCAAAAACTTAGAAATAGTGTTAAAACTTCTGACACTAAAAGTAGATATAACGGATATTTGTTGATTAGTGATCTGAATCAAAAGAGATGAGACTAATCTACAGAAACTAGCCAAATCATTTTTAGTTTTATTCCAGTATGTTTTCATTCTATATAAATTACACAATCATTATTTATATGAATCTTTGCACTGTTTTCACAATGCAGTAAAAGAATTATCATCAAATGAGTTCAGTGAATTAAACACATTCGTAAAGTGGGGAAAAATTAAAAAATCAATTGATTGCATAAATCACTGTTCTTATTTTTTCTCATTACTACAAAAACCAAAATATCTTGAACTACCAGAATCTAGTACTATTGGAGTTATGGATCCTTCTTTTTATATTTTCTGTTTTCCATTTCTATATTGTATTCTCCATTTCCATCTGGTAATCTCAATTAATTTTCTTATTTATTATCAGCTGATGCCATTGTTTTGTACTAACAGAACTTTGATATTAACTCTTTATCGTATTCTTAGATTCAGGTGTTTAATATATAGTTGGACGAATAGCTTTCTTGGTTGTGTATACTAAGATTATAGCAGTGCCGGATTTACCATTAGGCTGGAGTAAGCTTCAGCCTACAGGCCCCCACCAAAATTGAAGATTTTATGAAGAAAATTCATTCATATAGTTTACGGTAATGAAATTTCTAAAAATGCAGATGGCATCTCTATAACAGCTTAATGTGAACACCTGAGTCACTTCGATACTCTCAAATGTTGAAATTCAATTTTTTTTCTTCGCTATACTATATAAATTTAATAATCTATCACCCACGTTTCATCATAAAGTATAAAAATCACATTATAGCGAACCGTCACATTTTGGGATTTTCATCCCCTTAATGAAGGCCCTTCTTCTCAGCCTATGGGCCATAAAAATGTTAATCCAGCACTGAGTTAGAGTCAGATTTTCCTACAGATGTGTAATTGAATGATCTAATATTTAAGTAACGTTTATATTTAAAACGTTCGACCAAGGATCTGACACTTCTTACTAATTTCATTAATCGCTAGCCTACAGTACAGAAAAATCATTTTCTTTGGGATAAAATGTTTGAAAGAAGAAATTGCGCCGCTGTAGAAGTCTAGAGGTGCTCACCAGTGTGCATCGTTTCTGGCGAAGGAGATATTGCCTATAAAAGGACGAATCTATAATAAGTACTTAAAATCGAAGGGCCTGTCGGTGATTCCAAAATAAATTGTTGACCATAGTCAATTTCATACATTACATGAAGTGAAGAAGGAAAATTCTATTTGAAAAATTATCCACAGTTTTTCAAAATACTATGTTAGTGTGCATTGGAAACATATACGCCATAGATGCACAGTAGATATCTTCATGACAGGCAGTACGTATTCTCGCGACGGAATTCTGCATTTTCGATATAAGCGGTGAATTGTTGGTTTCCAATATCTTTGGTGGAGAGCGCTCTGGATTGTTATCCAGATAGCAGCTTGGTCACGATTTGTATTGGAGAACAATTAGAAATTTTTCAATGTACTCTGAGCCAAATAAGCTGCACTAATGAGATATAGTAAGATCCAAACAGCTGTATGCAGATTTTGAGTCGGCTTGTGACTTGACGTTTTCTATAATTCGTCGTTGGATTGTGAATGTAGAATTCGCGTTGCAGAATACGTATAACCAGCTCCCTTGGAGAGTTGTTCGATAATTTATTTTTTTGGAATGTTATCTTTTTTGAATCATTGAAGAATTTTCCTTGTTCACTAGAAACATTAGAAAACCCTGAAAAACGGCAAGAATATGAGAACAAACTAACCGAAAACCTAAACAACTTAGAAGAACAAGAAGCCCAAGAAGAGAATATTTGGACCTTAAATAAAAGATGGAAGGCGTTCAAAGAAACCCTATTAAAAACAGCAAAGGATGTCTGTGGAGAAAAAAGGATAACAGAAGATCCAACACATAAGAGAACAAAATGGTGGAATCAAGAAGTGAAGGATAAAATTAAAACGAAAAAAGAAGCCTGGAAGAAATACATAATAAATGAAACTGTGCAAAATAGAAGAGAATACCTGGTAAAACGAAACGAAGCAAAGGAAGCGGTAAAACAAGCAAAAAAAGACACATGGGAGGAATTTGGTAGGAAAATAGAAGACAACTACATAGAAAACCAAAAACAATTTTGGAATATAGTCAAGCGCCTAAAGGGAAATAGAGCACCGAAAGTGCGAAATATTAGAGATGAAACAGGAATATTGCAAACAAGAACAGAAGAAATATTGAAAGCATGGAAAGATTACTATGCAACCAAATTTAAAGATGAAGAAGAAATAAAAGAAGCCCTGAAGAAAACCAAAAATGGTAAGGCAGCTGGGGAAGATAATGTAGCCCCAGAAATGTTAAAAAAAGGTGGTCCGATTATAACTAAATGGATGAAAGAGATAGTACAACAAGCATGGAATACAGAACAGATACCGAAAGATTGGGAAAAGAACATTATAGTACCCATACATAAAAAGGGAGACACCACAAATAGAGACAATTACAGGGCGATATGTTTATCATCGGTGGCACTAAAAATATACACAAGAATAGTTGAAGGAAGATTAAGAAACGAAACAGAAAATAAATTGGAAGAAGAAACGGCGTTTAGGCCAGGAAGACAAACGCAAGACTATATACACACAGTAAGGGCCATAATCGAAAAACTGCTAGAAAAGAAAAAAGATATCTACCTGCTTTTCCTTGACCTAAAAGGAGCTTTCGACCAGGTACCACATAAGTACATCTGCAAAGCACTAGAAGAACTAGAAGTAAGCCCAAAACTACGAAGGATCATAAGGAACATGAACAACAACGTAACCGGAAAGATAAGATTAAATAACCAAATATCGGAAGAATTTCAAATGGAAAGGGGTATCAAACAGGGAGATAGTTTAAGCCCGCTCCTGTTTGTGATATACATGGACTATATAAACAAAAAATGCAAAACAGAAATAAGAAACACGCACATAGGATACCACAACTTAACTCCAGTAATGACTCAAGACCTAATATACGCCGATGATATCTTACTTATGGCAAGAAACAAAAATCGGTTACAGGAGAACATAAACATATGGAAAAAACATCTAGAAGAAAGTGGAATGACAATTAACATAGATAAAACAAAAGTAATGCATGTCACAAAACAGGATAACGAAGAAGAAGTAGATATACAGATAGACGGGAAACATGTCCAAACAGTGTTAGTCAATAAGGACGGCAGGATAGACCAAGAAATAAAACATAGAATAAGCAAAGGAAACAGGACATACTATCAAATAAATAACACACTGATAGGGAAAAAAGAAATTAGTATAAGAGCAAAGATGCATTTATACAAGACAATATATACCCCTACACTTCTTTACTCATCCGAGACATGGACAATGACAGATAAACAAAAATCGAAAATAACAACCACAGAAATGAGATACCTAAGGCGAGTAGTGGGTAAGACAAGAAGAGACAGAGTAAGCAACAGAAGCATACGAGATGATTTAGAACTTGAACCATTGGTAGAAGACATAAAAATAAAACAACTACAATGGTATGGACACCTGGTCCGAATGAGGAATGAGCGATATCCGAAAAAGATTTTCGAAATGAGATGTGATGGAAGGAGGGATAGAGGAAGACCCAGACGAAAATGGGAAGATAACATCTATGAATCAGCTCGAGAAAAAAGACAGACCGTAACACAAATCCGAACCCTTGCAAGGGATAGACAATCTTTTAAACAATGGCTCAAATCCCCAACACCGTGAGGTAAAATGGGAGAAGAGGAAGTAAGTAAAATAATAGAAGTAGGTATCTATTTACTTCGACGATAATTTTAAAACTACGAAAATACATTTTTTTTTTATAAAACATTATCTAAACAGCGTGTTTCTGTTTCACTGTATTGATGTTTAGGATGCAAATCTACACTTTGGCTTAACCGACTTAATATTATTGGTTCTAAGTAAAAACATTGTCATTAAATTTACTATCCACAAAAAAATCGAGAGCTTTTAAGATCTGCAATAGTACCAGTTTGTGTCGCTCGCCCAGGCGGGTTCAACGTGTTATGATCGGCTTAAAATAATTTTCTATTTTATGCTTGATTATAAATCATTAATTTACAACCACCTTTTTTATTGAAAAAAAATTATCTAGGGTTGTTTTAAATAAGTAGAATTGAATACTAATTGCCTAATTTGTATTTACTTCATACACTTCTATAATTTTATTTATCAAGTCATTCCTAAAAAGTATGTTTGAATGATAGTCCAAACACCTTACTTGGAAATTATTATAGGGCCTAAACACCGAAATAATATACTGTATCATAGTTTTCAAATATTCCTTCTTCTACACAGAGCAATCTGGTTACCAGATTTAAATAACACATTTATCAATTTTTAACTTAGAAATATATATAGTACACTGGCTAAATTAATGTCCCATAATAATTCTTGAAAGATATTTCTTGGATTTATAGCTTCAATCCTTATTAATTAATAATTAATTATTTATATTGAATATACTCCACTACCACAATAGACTCATAGCTTTAAACTATCTCCGACATTGAATTATGAAAAAATTTACTCCATATGGTGTTTACATGTGTCATCGTAAGTTGTTCTGTGTGAAACAGATAAACCTAATAAGACATCACCAAAAATCATTTACACGCATGTGAGTAAAATTTTAAATAGCATTTCATATTGAACTATCACTCAGAAAAATGCTTACACTACTCCATTTCAACACTTGTTTCTAATTTAGAATTTCAATAGATACCAGGAGTTTGAAAAAATATTCAATAAAACAAATTATAATTTATAAATTGAAACTGTACAGGTGATATTAAGTAGCAATTTCCATCGTTGATGTCTCTACTGTTAATGTCTCCATTGTTTGCATCTCCATCATTGATGTCTCCATTGTTTGTGTGTCCATCTGTAAATGAAATAGTAAATCCAAAACGACAGCAAAATAATGAAAGAATAAGGTTTAAAATTATGAAGCTAAGTATCATTTTCTCTAATATATTTTCTGTTTTGCTGAATGAAATTAAATTTTCAAGTCGAAAATTAATGACAAATATTGAAAGTAATATTATTTTCTATTTCTGAAAATGGTTTGGTAAAGTTAAAATTAAAGGACCCCGCATATTTAGTTAGAAAAAATGACGACAGCTAAATTCGCTAATTTAGCTAATTTAGATACTGGCCAGCTATGAAACATATCAATTTTAAATTCTGTTCCCACGGCTGGTTTGGGATATAGAGTGGTCCAAATGTCAATGTCTCGATAAACCATCTTTACAATTTTAGAAAATGCTGTTAACATACAGACTTTCTGTGAAATGCGATAACCTCAGTGGGAAGCTATAGCTTGACGATAGTCACTCATATAACTCAAAATTGAGTCCGACATATACAGGCTGTTTACTCGATGGGTTTGTGTACACGGTCTCGACTTCGAAAATTATGTTTCAAAAGGCTTTATTTCTTACTTAATAATAACAAAGGATACTCGAAATAGTAGACGGAAAGTACAACTCTCTACCATGTACAATTTAGAAAGAATGATGGTCTAATTTGACAAAACCGAATTTTTCTTCTTTATATTTTGTACAGGGATTATTTGTGAGGTACTGGAAAAATAAATGAGTTCATTGCCAAATCGAATAGTAAAAAAACAGGCCACATTCGTGTTACAACTAAAGTTCATATACCGTATGTTCGTTTCCTAATGTCGAAAAATGAGAGTGTATCTAATGATTCTAATGGGACTGATTGGATTTCAACGAGACAAGTAAGAATAGTATATTCAGTTTGTATTGTTCAGGGTGGTTTGGAATCGCTTCTTCCAGATCCATAGACTCACTTTTCAAGATACAGGTACAGTGAAATACGTTCTTTGACCATAAGTCTAGTATCCTGAATGAATAATTATTTTCACATTTGAATATCAATTGAAATCGCGTTGTTTACCGAATCTATAATTTTAGTAAAAGGATATTTCACGCGCGGGAGCATACCAGAAAAACCAAGGTACCACAACACCATTGCCACATGAGCACATGTTCCGAGTGTTCTTGGACCTGATTTACAGGTACAGTAGTACCCCGACACCGACTCTCGGTCTTCATTATTTTGAATCCAATAGTCTCAACTTAACAAGGTTAATATCGAGATGAGCTTCATCAATTTCTAAATTAATATCTTGATCACCTCAAGATGAAAAATAATTAATACATTTTTATCTACGTGGTATGCCTGTAAAAATGAACATACGGTATAAAAACGTCAGTTTCAACATGATATGTACTTTTTATAGACTATTCGACTTATTTACTCTCCAGTTCCTCACAAATAAAAAGTTTTCAAGTAATAAAGAAAAAAAATTCTGTGATTTTAACTTTTGGACCACTTTTTTTTCTAAACCATACCTGGTAGGAAGCTGTATTTTGTTTCACTGTTTTAGATATCGTTTGTTATCAATGAAGCTAGAAATAGAGTTTTTTGGCATAAAACTGTCGAAGTTGAAGCCGCATACACAAACTCATCGAGTAAACAGCCTGTATATGCCGGGCTCATTTTCAAGTTATTTGGATGGCTTCCTTTAAAGAACGGTTTTTTAGTGAAGTTATCATATTACAGTAAAAATTTGTATGTTAACATCATTTTCTGAAATTATGAATATGATTTTTTTGGACATATATATTTGGACCACTCTATATCCTAAACCAGTCGTGGGAGCAAAATTTAAAATTGATATGTTGTGTAGGTAGGCAGTATCTATAATATATCCAAAAATTAGCGAATTTAGCTGTCGTTATTTTTTCTAACTAAATGTGCGGGGTCCTTTCACATTAATAAAATGTCTATCAATCATTGTTATGTTCAGTGTAACTGCAGATTCAAAAGTGTTAGAACTCATAGACACTCAATTTGCATCCAACTTTCCTTGCTCAAATGTATAAAAATTGAATGATAGGCCACCATTATTTTCAAAGAATATAATACAGTATTCAACTTACATATTCAGATTTTGAATTTTTCTTTCTTCTCCAGTATCCATTCTTCTTTCTGCCACTTTTAGCAATTTTTTCTAAATGCGACTCTAAATTCACATAACTTTCTGGCTTTTTGTTCGCATATTGAGGTGGTATTCTAATATTTAGTGCATCTATTAACATATACGGTTTTAACCAGGTGACTAGAGGAGTACTGTTAGTAATATAAGGAGCTTCTTTGTGATAAAATAAGATGCCTTCACAAGGCACATCACATTTTGAATCATGTTGAGAGAGTTCAGACTCAATGGTATTTGCATCTGCTGGATAATCGAATATAACCTTAAATTTGAATGAATCTTTTCCATATTCTTCAAAGTATTCTGGACAGTCCATATATTTGGTACGAATCCAGCAATGTCTCAGTTCTGCCTGTAAGTCATACACATATACATATATATATATATATATATATATATATATATATATATATATATATATATATATATATATATATATATATTATTTATTTCTATTGTTTTGTCCTATGAACTATTTTTATCTTTTGCTAGAGCCACGAGTGTTGTGGCGAAACGTCATCTTTTTAATAAAATCTGGTTTTTTCAGATACACTATGCCTGTTATTTATAATAATTATAAAAAAGTTATATATATATATATATATATATATATATATATAAATATATATATATATATATATATATATATATATATATATATATATATATATATATATATATATATATATATATATATATATTATATATATATATATATATATATATATATATATATATATATATATATATATATATATATATATATATATATATATATATATATATATATATATATATATATATATATATATATATATTTACATATAATATAATCCTATGTACTAGAGAATAAACAGTTTTTTAAAATTGTTAAATTAAATTTGTTTTTACTTACATCACAATCTAGAAAGGAAGTAGAATTCCACACTAACATATCCAATATGTAAAAAGTTTTTGTGGTTTCACTGAAAATGCAGTCTAAAACAGTTAATCCAGATTTTTGAGAACTATATAGTGTAGTCCCTCCACCTCCAGGTAGATTTGAAAGAAATTGTGAAAAGTGCTGGCCAAATTTGTTAAATGCTTTTGTGATTCGCTGCAAAAAATAGTGAGAAATATAAGTGATTCTTCTTCTAATAAAATTATAATGTGTTGATATTTAAATTTAAGTTGAATTAAAATTGAATGATAACTGGTTCACATAAAAGCATATGTATTGTTGAAATGAATAACATATGGCAACTTCAGGACTGATTAATTTGGAAGTAGCAAGATTAAAGCGTAGCTCTCTGCTATTTTCTATCTTTCTATTAAAATATTCAATTCTATTAAATTATTTGGAACGTAAACTGATTAAGATACTTACACCATTAGACACTATTAATCTTCTTCTACCTTCAGGGCAAAATTTAACTAACCACTTAACTGATAAATCTTCAGGTACCTCAGTAAACCATTCTGTTCGAGTCACTGTGAATTTGATTTTTTTTCTTTTCTTGACTCTAGCTGCCTTTTCCGTATCCATTGGTTCTCCTTCAGTCTCACTACCTGATATTTCTTTTTCTTCAAAAAGTTCAGATAATTCTCGATTTCTATCAAATTGATCATCTTGTCTTCTAAATTAGAAAATATTAAAAATGTCATTGTTTATTAACATACTAACTTACTCTTTATGCTCTTGCAGAAACATTGCCCTCCTATATTGGATGCTTGCTTCTACAGTTCTGCTTGTATTCTTGAACAGTTGAGAATAATTTGATTCAGCACCTACTCTTGCTTCATTTTTGTTTTTATCACTTGGCGGTCCAGCATCTGTACTGCATATGCATATCCTACAATTCAACATCAATGAATGACAAAAACAAATATTTTCTTGTTGTCAACAATACCCAGATGATTCAATATCCTGTTCTTCCATTTTGTAAATACTAGCAAATTATTTTAAATCTTTGTTATTTTGATATCAAACAATTAGATGTCCTTAACGTAATTGTTACGAAAAACCTTTAATATACGTCGGTACTTGGTACTACTGAACAAATGAGAACAGATCACTAGACAGCCTTTAATCAACTGAAAACAATACAGAAAAAAACGATTCTACTTGTAATTGGCATATCAATATTACTTTTGACGTTAACCTTTATAACGTCTATGAAAAAAACATAAGAATTAAAAAAAATTATGATTGTTTGAAAATAGGTTATAACCATAGAAGCCATTGAAGTTGTCAACTTTGAAACTTTGAATATTGTTTATCACAAGCAGACTTATATTTTATTTAAAGTTAACCAGAATTTCACTAGGTATCCAAGGAGATCCTATATACAAACATAATAAATATAAATAAAATCAGTCATTATAAAAATATATCAGACGTTGCATTTTATATTAAATAGTTATATGTTTGATTATGGATTTTGAGGATAACGACTTGTTGGCTGATATACTATCAGATGGGAGTAATGATAGCTTTTTTGATGATCCCAAAGTAACGACAAAAAAATATACTACGAAAGCTCCTGAAAAACTTGAAGAATCTACAATAGAAGCAAAGCCTAGTGATTGGTTAGGTTTAGGGCCCTCAAATAAAGATTCTACTGGTACTAAAACAGATTTGACAGTGAAAGATGATTGGCTTGGATTGAGAAGCAATAAAAATACGGATATAAGCAGCTCACCAAGTAAATCCAAAAAGCCGATTAAAAAGATTAGTTTCGAAGATGACGATATTTTAGGAACTTTGGGTTTGAATAAAAAACTGCCGAATACTAAAGCTGAAGGTACTCAAAAAGAAGAAGGACCACATGAGGCTAAGGGTAAAAAGTCGGACTTTCTTGAAAGTATTTTGAAATCTAATAAAAAGGAGGAAACATTCGAGGACATACTGAAAGCCTCTCATCCGAGAGATGTTGGTGATACAGTGAAAACTGCTAATATTATTCCGACGGTTGATGTTCAAAAATACGTAAGTGGGCCAGATATTCCAAAGGAAGGTAGAAGGAAAAGAGTTTCATCAGGCTTAGTAGATCCATTAGGGCTATTTTCTGATGAATCTAAGAATGAATTGACTATACACAAAAAAATTGATGATAAAAAACATACGAGGGCCCATTCATTTTCTTCTAGTGATATTAAAGACATTGATAATTTATCTTCCAGCAAAAGTAACTTCGGCGATACTTCTAGAAGTGCACCAAATCTGTTTGAACCACAGGGTGGGTTTTTATTATTACGGTATAATTAAGAAAGTGGTTTTTGATTTTTAATAAAATTTAATAATTATTCATTTTTTATATTTATCAAAATCTCAAACAACGTTTTTATTCATAGCTTAATCAGGAATTAGCTTCACCTTAATATGATGAGTAGAACCTATTTTACCAACTTATTTCTGGAGACCAACTTTCAAGTATTAAAAATATTTGGATAAATTTTGTGAATATTTCAACATTTATAGGGCATTAATTTAAAATAATAGCGAAAAATGTATCCTTTTATACTGCTCTGCACATAATCTTAATTTAGTTTTAAACGATTCAGTATGCAATTCAGAAAACAATTTTTTTATTATGTTCAAAACTTGTATGTTCATTCATACATTCATTCAAGTAGAACGATTCTTGATTCATGTGAAACCGAGTCAAAATTAAAACTTAAAATCATTTATGCAATGATGCTATCAAAGTTCTACGTTTTACGATCTTAATGTTCTTAAGGCATTGTCAAAAGTTATTTCAAAATCTTATATTAATAAGGCAGAAATACACTGCTGAAGTTATTTAAAAGTACATTAAAAGACCTAGAAACAGTGCATTTGATTATTCTATAATTTTAAGTTTCAAATAGATTGAGAATAAAATTTCTTACGAAAGAGTAGCAAATTATTCAAAAATCTAGTAAACTTTTGAAACATCTTTCAAATGACATACGGTAAGCCCGGGATAGATGGTCATAGTTTTTGTAATAGTTGAAAACAACATAAATTGGCCAGTTCTGAGAAAAAAAAAATTCGTTGCTATGGTCATCTTTCCCCTATGGCCAATTATCCCGGATTTAGCCTATCTAAATTTCGATATAAGTTTTTAGTCATAAAGAGATGCCTCAATTACGGAAAGTAAATGGGGAATAATTAAAGAATTTTGCCAAAAACGTATTTACAAACGCAAAAGTTTTTTTGATAAAAGTTTCAAAATATTCTGTTATTATAAGTCCAGAAGGTTTTTTAGGATGATATTTTCATTAAACACAGGATTTTATTATAGAAGGCAAACAGTTTACACACAATAATTTAAATAATTTAGATACGGAACACAGATACGGACAAACTAAAAATATTAAGTTAGTAAAGTATTTGTAAAAATTTATAATGGATGACCAGATTAACTCAAAGAATAAAATTATGTTTTCATCCTCTCACAACTCTTATGAAAGTTAGATACATCGGCGAAACGATCGTTTTCACAACTAAAATTAATCAAAACATATTTACGGAACTCCATTACTCAAAATACATTAACGTCTTTGCCAATTCTTTACATTGAAAATACAGTTTCCCGTTGTATAGATTTACAGGATCATTACCTACAACATTTGCTAGTTCTCTACCTACAAAGAATAAGAGATAGCTTTTTAATGGATATAGGTACCTTTAAATTTTTATACCTTTATATTTTCACTTTTTAACATCTTTGTTTATAATATGTCATAACTAGTTTTAGTTCACCTTTATCTTGCGTCAATGAAACTTTATATATAGTTAATATATTAATAGTTTTTTAAATAGTTGATGGAATCCGTCGTTACTACGTGCTAATTTAACATGATGAACAAAACTAAATTTGAATTTACTACGTTTATTATCACAAAATATTTTGTGATAATAAATTTTATTTGAGGAGGTATGTCCCTCCCAAATATTACTTAAAATATATAAATTAATATAAAAAAATACATAGAGGCCGGCGGGTATAGTTTCGAACCTGAGCCTGTTGGGATGTTCAAATAGGTACATATTGTTTAATAGCATAAAAAAATTTGATTACCAGCGGCATAGTAGATTCACTCAGATTTTTTAACCACAGTCGTACGAGAACCATTGAAACTCAACAAATTATATTTGATAGCTAGTACTTATACAATTTAATAATTTTTTAGTTTTGTGATACTTTTCAGCCCTACCTGACTGGTTAGGAGATAGTTCTAAATCGAAAACATTAGGAAAAGATTGGGCGGATATAGTGCCTTCAACTAAATCGAAATCTGAATTAAGTTTAACTGACAAATCGGAGACTACTGGGGTCGTCGAAAAACCTATTGAAAACTTTCAACCATCTCAACCTGCGATAAATCCGGTGATCACAGAAAATTCAACATCCCAAGCTCATTTCCTGAATTCTCTTTTTGTTAATCAAAAAATGGCACAATCACACATGGAATACCAGAATACAGCCATCTCACTTCAGCAGCAGGAGTCACAGATCTTAATGGCGCTTCAGATGAAAAAGTACGAGGATAGTCTTATAGAAATTCAAAGACAACAGCAAGAAATCCTGAGTAAACAAGAACAGCAATTTAATGCACTTCTTGAGAGACAATTTCTGAAACAACATGCATTAGAAAATAATATGAGGCTACAACAAGAGAGAATAAATAACCACATTGAACTTCTGCTTGCCCAACCAAAAGTCGATGCACCGATACAACACTTGAACGAAGATATCGAAAGAGCAAAACAATCCGCTGAAGAAGAACATGCTAAGGCTTATGAAGAAATAATTAACTATTTGAAACAGAGGCAACGTGAAGAAATATTTATTTTAGAAGAATCCTATAAGTGAGTAATACTCGAAATCTGTTGTAACACCGGCATCTAGGATGTTCTAGCTATTATGAATATATATATATATATATATATATATATATATATATATATATATATATATATATATATATATATATATATATATATTATATACGTTTCTGGTGAACCATACAATGAATTACTTTGAAAATTCAATGTAGGGCGCATAATTCAACATTCTCTACCCAACTAAAATATTTTTGGTAATGCGATGTTGCCACCTATTAGAAAGTAGTAGTAACATTGATTTTCAATTACAGGGTGTTCGGCACATGGAGCACCAAAATTTTTTGGGGTATTGTTGGGGTCTTTTTTCTTTGGACCCTGGGTCCTATATAAGACTCACGGTTGAGGAGATATAATTTTTTAAATTTTTTTTCTCAAATTCCACCTTTAAACACTCATAAGTTTTTTTATTAATACCTGTAAAAGCTCAATTTTTTCAACTGAATAGTGTGTAATGTGTGCTCAGGGCCGGCCTAAGGTGAAAATTTCAAGTGTGCTAGACGCAAATTTTATGCCCCTGCCAGGGGGTCGTCTGGGGGGTATGGAAGTTTTTGAAATTTAAGGTCCAAAAACACAGTTTTTGTGCACTTTTGCGCCTTGTAGAACATTAAATTCATGTATGACAATTTGATTCATTATTGATTGACTTGATATGTTCAGTACTCTTCCTTGCACTATAACCACTATTATGTCAAATAAACTAATGAAAGCTTAACTCTAGGTAACGTTGCAATGTTTTTATGCTTATACTGCTTATACTTACTCTAAGAATAAATACCTAACTAATGCGGAAATCACCACCCACCGGACCTAAGATAAATTTCCATATGTCATGGGTGAAAGAAAATAAAGCAACAGAACATAGTGAACCAATAATTACAGTGCTCATTAATGGCGCAAACACAAAAAAAAATTATGAACTATTAGGATGGTATATAGTCTATTTTATTATACATTTTATACAAGGGCTTTTCTTGCTTTCATTTCGGATAATGTATTTACTATCTTAATTTCAGACGCCAATTGACTAGAAATTGGTCAAGGGCATCAGACTTACTGTATTTCAGAACTTATTGGGGTAGCCGGGTAGATATTCGGTTTTACCTTGAATTCTAACTGTAATCGTTTTAAGACAAAATTCCTTCTATAGTCTGCAACAAATCATTGGAAGCTTGGGATTTTTAGCTGTGTGAATTAATTTTTCAATCCACAAACTGGCAACGACGAATGGCGAGGGGTGTAGAGGGGAGTGTACAGCTGTTTAGTGTCCAAGCTTCCAATGATATGCCGGCGAGTATAGTTTAAATATTTCTGCCCAATATTTAAATCAGTTTCTTAAAACTTTCCCAATTTATTATTTTTTTTACAAACATTGGTCAATTTAATGCCCCTCCAAAAGGCTTGAGTGTGCGGCTGCATACTTCGCACACCCCTTAGACCGGCCCTGTGTGTGCTTGTTCAAATAGTTAATAGTTTTTATTATAACTGTTGGAACCAAAGGCGCATACGAGGATTTTTATTCCACAAAATTAGTGATTTTGTGAAAATGATTCAACTCAAAAATTCAATGTTGAAAAAAGTAACAACAATTGAGAGCTTCACTCTTCTTTACTCAATAAACTTTTTAACGGTATATGCTACACATTGATAAGAAAAAACATTTCTGCTTCAAATTGCGGATATTCCCTCAGAAAGACGGAAAACGTTCGGACTTAGTGAGGAAAACAATTTTATTTTTATGATCGTTTATTTGAACAAAAGTTAAACTACTAACAATAATTTGATATGTAACTGTTCTCTTGTTATAAATTTTGTTCGAACTGTTCTCCCTTGTTCCTAATGCACGTCTGACTCCTCTTTCTTACTTCAGCCGTTACGGTAGCTAGTTATTTGTTGAAGCAGAAATATTTCTCTTTTTGCTCGAACAAAATGTGATTTTAACACGTTGACCCCGGCTGTATATAAAAAAAATCGGTCATTCAGCCGGCAAGTTATTTTGTTATTATTTGCTTTCATTTTTATCATATATGACGTATATTAGCCTTTTAGTTGAAATTTTTAAGTTTTTTTTGGTTTTTAAATATATTCAATTTGCGGCATCACATTAGTGCCACGCCGTCATAAAAATAAAATTATTTTCCTCACTAAGTCCGAACGATTTTCATCTTTCTGAAGGAATATCCGCAATTTGGAGCAGAAATGTTTTTTTCTAATCAATGTGTAGCATACCGTTAAAAAGTTAATTAAGTGAAGAAGTTTTTAAAGAAGAGTGAAGCTCCCTATTATTGTTACTTTTTTCAACATTGAATTTTTAAGTTGATTCATTTTCAAAAAATCACTAATTTTGTGGAATAAAAATCCTCGTATGCGCCTTTGGTAACAAGTGTAATGAAAACTATCAACTATTTGAACAAGCACACATTACAGAATATCCAGTTGAAAAAATTGGGCTTTTACAGGTAATAATAAAAAACTTATGAGAATTTGAAGGTGGAATTTCGAGAAAAAAAATTTGAAAAATTATATCTCCTTAACCGTGAGTCTTAGGACCCAGGGACCAAAGAGAAAAGGTAGCAAATTACACCAACAATACCGAAAAAAATATGGTGCTTCATGTGCTGTATATATATATATATATATATATATATATATATATATATATATATATATATACATATATGCTTAAAATCAATCCTAGGGAGATTATATTGGACTCGTACCTATTTATACTGAAATGTGAAAAATTAATAGATGGGATACTTACGATAATAAAAGGTTGCAATATGAAACTGTCTTATTATTTATAATACATAAATATACATAATGGTTCAGTTAAATAGTTAGCTTTTTTTTTCAATTGACACACATGTGCACCCAATTAAGTAATTTAACGTATTTTTTCAGAAAACAAATATCTATCTTGGAGGAAACGGCTCACAATACAGAAAACAGATTGAAGTTGGAGTTAGAAATGATTCTTTCAAGAAATGAGGAAAACGTTAAATACATGACCGAAAATCACGAAAAGGATCTGAATAAATTCAGAAAGAAAATTGAAGAAATTGAGGCGGAACACGCGAAAGAACTGAAATTGATTCGAGACAATCACATGCGTGTTATAGAAGAAATGAGAGATGAACACAATGTGATTATAGAAAATATCAAAGAATTCAAGAGGTCCGAAGCTGTAATTCAGAAAGATAGCGGTGAATTTGGACAAAAACTTGAAGCAAATATTCAGTTACTATCCAACAATAGCCATATATTACGAAATATGTCAGATAAAATCGAAACCGACTATGGAATTTTGCATACAGCAAGGGAAGAAACTTTAAAGGTCAAAGAAAAAGAAATTGAAAGTAAGTTTATTCAAAAATAATTAATTAAATAAGTATAAAATGCTAAACACTAAGTAGGCATGTTCTCATGAAAGTAGGTAGGTACTGAGAACAGATATTCAATCAAGATTAATACATTAAAATTAAAATCTCGAAAAAAATTTTAATCATATAGAGCGATAGATGAAACTGTAAATAAGTGATATTTTTCTTAGAAAATATTATTGAACAGCAGATATTCAAAATGTCGTTTTTTGTAGTGAACAATAAAATAGAACGGAACTTCGTTTGGTGAAATTCGATTTTCTTTTTGGTTCAAAAGTAAAACGAGGAAACGATGCTCAATTCCCGAGAAAAACCCATTCCCCTTGCACCACTTCTTCCGCATTTGAGTTGAACGCTCTTTTTTTTATCTAAACGGTTCATTGTAAGTAAAAACTAAACTGGTCTGTGAGCCGCGGAAAGCGAGATCAATTCCTCGAAAGTAGTGCGAAAACGGATACTATACGGACTTTATAGCGGAGAATATTTTTCGCTACGTTCGTAGTACGTAAAAACTGGTGAGCAGCAGAACTCGTATATATTTTTCGCGCGAAATGCATCGCATCGAGATATGATTCGAACTGATTGAATTATATTTTGAAAAATCACGCTTAAATAGTAAAACCGAATTGAAAAGAAGAAAATAGAAAAAAGTGCATCGTGGTTGGAGAAAAAAGTTGAAACCAACGAAGGAACGTACCTCAACATCAACTCAATCCAAATTTCAACCCTCTATTGTAAAAAACAATTCGCGAAGTGTATCGTGTAGGTACTAATTGCGAAGCAGGTCGCGATGTGATTTGAACGAAATAGTCCCCGCGCGGTGCAGCGCGCCTGAGGAAATGGTTTGAAACTACCAAACGGCACTTCCTCAACATTAACTACCAAGTTTGAACCCTCTAACTCAATCTGCAGATGCTGTGGAGTTTAGCAAATTTTCAAAAACCACGAAGAAACAAGAAATATCTACGTAAAATTGACGGCTGTTGGGAAAACTTAACCAAATTTTGATAATAGAGATGTCAATATGTACCGGCAAGGGTATTTATATGAAAATTAGAAATATCTACATAAAAATGGCAGCGGTTGCAGAACTTTACTCAAATTTTCGTTGTGCAACGAAAACAATTTCAGATCATTTGAGTCGATGGGAGTCAATATGGGTGGCTGGAGATGCCAATATGTACCTACCGGGAATATATATATATATATATATATATATATATATATATATATATATATATATATATATATATATATATATATATATATATATATATATATATATATATATATATATATATATATATTTAAGGTGCAGTTTTCTTAGGTTTAGAGCACAGTAAACTTCAGGTATTCAGATTTTATTAATCAATCGACATATGTTTCGGCGTATATAAGCCTTTTTCAAGATTATAACAATGGCTGGGACATTTACATCTAAAAATACATTTTAAAAATCAGTCACAATTTCTTCACTATGTTTACATTAACTTACTGTTTATCAGCAATCTACATTTCATCAATTCATTTGAAACAACGCTATACACTACATTGGGTCTGTCATTTTTAATTTGCTTTGTTTTGTTTTTGATTATATAGTTTTCTAATTGATCACTTTTTTAGAAATGATATATAGGGGAAAGTCGGGTAGCATCGGACAGCGGGTATCATCGGACATTTACCATTTTCTGTTATGTGTAGTTTTACCCCCTCCATCGACTGCTTATACGAACAACGTTGGTGCATGCAGCAACATCTCTTCAGTTGAGGTCGATAGGCTGAGCGGTTCAGGCGATATGAATTTGTGTGTTATTTTTTACGATTTTCGTGTGGACAGAATTAAATTTGATATCCTGTTTCTCTTAATTGGTAAGTATTTAGAGGGTGCCCTCTACACAATATATGTATATAGGAGTAGTAAATATAAAAATGTGTGTAAAATACTCTGCATTTCAAAAACATACTAGTAAATAGTTAATTAATTTCTGGGTGCATGTCGGATGTTACCGGACACAAGCATATCGGGTATGACCGGACGCAAAATAATTTCAATATTTTGTTACAGAACATGTAAAATGCCGAAGTTTACTAACAAGAATGTACGTGGGCAATGGGAGGAACATAATATGAGAACAGCAGTTAGAAAAGTGCTTGATAATGAGTTATCATTGAGGGAGGCAGCAAGACGATATAGTGTTCCCAAAAGTACTCTAGCTGATAAACTAACACACTTACAAAATGAGGAAGAAATAGAACTTATTCCAAACCTTGGACGATATCGCTGCACATTTCCTGCCAACTTTGAACAGCAGCTTGTGAACCACATGCGGGATTTGGATAGTCGCCTAATGCCCCTCACCAAAAAAGAATTTTTGAAACTTGCGTTTGATTTGGCGGAACGATTGCAAATTCCCCATAGATTCAACAGGGAAAAAAAGTCTGCTGGAAAAGACTTTTACTATACATTTCTTAAACGTCATCCAGAGTTGTCTCTAAGAAATGCCGAATCAACGAGTTTGCAGAGAGCGGTAGGCTTCAATCGACCACAAGTCGCAAGATTCTTTAACAAACTTGAAGATTTAATGGAAAAATATAACTTCGGGGCCAATAAAATTTATAACGCTGACGAAACCGGTGTGTCTACGGTCCATGAGTGTCGGCAGAAAGTCGTTTCAATAAAAGGCAAGAAACAAGTAGGCAAAATGACCTCTGGCGAAAGGGGCCGCACCATAACGGTCTTATTGTGCATCAATGCAGCAGGCGACCAATTCATACCCCACTATTCATTTTTCCCAGGAAAAAAATTATTGATCGACTGAAAATTGGAGCTCCGGAAAATGCCATGTTTCATGCACAGGACTCTGGTTGGATGAACGGTGAAATTTTTTTAAAATGGATGCAGGAATTTGTTAAATTTTCACGCCCATCTGAACAGGAGCCAGTTCTTCTAATTGTCGATGGACATTGCAGCCATAAAGATTTACAGGTCATTAACTTTGCCCGCAAAAACCACGTTCACATGTTAAGTTTACCCCCTCATTGCACACATAAGTTGCAGCCTTTGGATGTGTGTGTAATGAAGCCTTTTAAGGATGCCTACAATGAAGCAGCCTCTCGATGGATGAGGCAAAATCCATTCATGAGAATTACTGATTATGAAATCTCAGGCCTAGTGAATGACGCGTTTACGAAAATTTGCAGAATGGATTTAGCTAAGAAGGGTTTTGAGTGTAGCGGAATTTATCCATTAAATGCACATATTTTCACAGACCTAGATTATATTGCATCCCAAGGACTAGATGTTCCAGAACAAAGGGAAACCCATACTGAGACAGACAACGAGAACGAAAACTTACCAAAAACTCCACCAAAACTGAACAAACAAGCCATTCCTGGTACGTCTGAAACACCATCGAAAACTTGCCAACCTTCGACTTCTAAAATTAGCCCCCCATGTTCTGAACAAAGAAAAATTATCAGAAAAAAAGAATTGTGATCCAAGAGCAACTTTAGAAATAAGTGTTAGTGATATTCATAACGAAATTTCACCAGGCCCCAATGCTGCTGAACGTAGAATGGTTTCAAGAAAAAGACGTGCTGAAAAAAGTGAAGTGCTTACTTCCACTCCATTTAAAAATGAGCTGGAAGAGAAAAATAAAAACAAAGCTAAAGCGGTCAAGAAAAATTTAAGTAAAACTGTTAAGCTAGTTAAGAAAGCCAGCTGCACAAGACCCAAAAAAAACAAAACACATGTAAAGCAAAGACTGAAGAAACCCAGGAACCGGAAATTGGAGAAACTTATTGTGTTATTTGTAATGAATGTTTCGAAGAAGACTGGATCCAGTGTTGTGAATGTAAAAACTGGGCCCATGAGGCTTGCTCTGACGTAGAAAAGGGTCAAAAATATTATAAGTGTGATAACTGTTAAAATTTTTGTACTGACGCGACAATATCTAAAATTTTTTTGCGTGTCCGGTATCACCCGCCAATTTTGCAGAATTCTAAAATGTTTTCTTTTCTTTTTTCAAAATATTTATGTTGATTTTATAAAGTTATTGTTTGTTCCTTTTTTAGACATGTAAGGTACATGTAAAATAATCTTTTTAATCTAATTTTGTTCAATAATTTTGTTAATATAGGTATATTTTGCACAATTTTTTTATCGTGTCCGATACTACCCGACCTTCCCCTATCCAAAAAGAAAAAGACTCTATAAACGACAGAACCGATCTGAAAAATTTAACAAAAATTTACCATAATATCCTTAAATAAGATAAAACCTATATAAAGACGACATCTGTGATTGTAAACGTAAAACATAATCGAAATGAAATAATAACTTCCAATACCACATTTATTTATTCTACAAGCGCGCAGATGACACCTCAGGTGATCAATTAGAAAACTATATAATCAAAAACAAAACAAAGCAAATTAAAAATGACCCAGACCCAATGTAGTGTATAGCGTTGTTTCAAATGAATTGATGAAATGTAGATTGCTGATAAACAGTAAGTTAATGTAAACATAGTGAAGAAATTGTGACTGATTTTTAAAATGTATTTTTAGATGTAAAATATATATATATATATATATATATATATATATATATATATATATATATATATATATATATATATATAGATATATATATATATATATATATAATATATATATATATATATATATATATTAATATATATATATATATATATATATATATAATCTACAAAGAGGAGATTTATCGCGGGGAAATAGTATAATAAAACAAGCAAATTTATCGGTCTAGCCCGCATATGTCGAAGCGGGCTAGACCGATAAATTTGCTTGTTTTATATACTATTTCCCCGCGATAAATCTCCTCTTTGTAGTTTATTTCCACGGTCCAGGATCTCGCGGATGGCATTAATCGCCTCCGTGGTCAGAGTTTGACCAAAATCTCCCAAACCGGAGAGTTCGAACAATGTACCACAAATGTGTGATTGTCTTCCGAAGCAAAGGGATTCTGCTTGTTGCTGTTTCATTTCCAGGTTTTCCATCACATACTTGGCTACGCCGTTCTGATGAGGACCAATGAGTCCGAAACACGTGTCAACGGCTGCTTCGACATATGCGGGCTAGACCGATAAATTTGCTTGTTTTATATATATATATATATATATATATATATATATATATATATATATATATATATATATATATATATATATATATATATATATATATATATATATATATATATATATATATATATATATATATATCTATATCAGGCATGCAAAAAATGACGCGCACTTTATTAGTAATAATGATAACTTATTGCTCCCAAACATACACATGTAGTGTTACACATTTTTAAGCCTAGCTTTCATCCACCAAGTATCTGGAGTGGAACGTCTTCGCCGAAGATGATGCCTTGATTGTATTTATCAATGTAATAAATATTATCACATTTATTACGGTTCATTCAATGTTACTTACCATTAGAATATTACTTTGCCATACTTTTTGTTTGACTTAATTACAGTGATGCGAAGCACTTTGAATAAGTGTAGAGAGTCAGCAGAGTCAGAAAGAACACAACTTCTTGGATTAGTTAGAAGTCTAGAAACAAAAATAGCAGAGCAAAACCAAGCGGGCAGGGAGGAACTTTGGACACTAAAACAAGCAATGTCCACATTAGCTGCTAGATCAGCAGCGTTTGAAAGAGAAACTGAATTTTCCAGAGCATCAATTGAAAATGAGAGGGAACAGCTGAAGGTAAAATATATTTCTAATCTAAAATAACCGATATCGTGTGTATAATGTAACTGATGTTATAAAATCGTGGAATAACTAGGAGGAATTTTATCATGAATAAATAATATAATAATATAATTCAACTTAAGCTTGAAACTCTGATATGTGCTTATTTTGAAATTGTGATAGTTGTGAAATAAGCCACTCACTTGCCAGATACGTAAGTTTGAAGATCTAGTATTTCGGGATACGTACACAGGTCATATACCTAATGTACCTCACGTATAGTGTATGTAGGTAGCTAGCAAATATATACGAATATTAGCTTATACATATAATGATATATTTTTTGTATTGATAAACTGAACATATGCATAATAAAAGAACTATTAATAGCTTAGCAATCAAATAAGTTTAAAATTTAATTAATTGAAATAAAAGTTAAATTTATTAAATAAAATACGCGTGACGCGGTGAAACTTCACTTTCTTTAAATGCTAAATGCAAACTAAATATATTTCTGCGTTATCAAATACAAGAATATAATATATGAAAAATTGTGTAGAAAGGGTAATTAGACGGATGGTTACAAATAATTAGTAGAATAGGATAAACCCATTCTAAACTGCTAGTCAGGTAGTTCGGTAATTTTGAAAATACTCGGAAGGGTGTTTCTGGTATGATCAATTTGGCTATTCAATAGGAGACCTGAACGTTTGTATTTATTTATCTGTAATGATTCTAGAAAGTTAAGTTTAATTTCCTTCAGCATACTTGAATCCAAAATATAAATTTAAGCCTCAGAAACGTATGGCCGAGCAGCTAGTAGATTATACATGATTTGAATATTTGAAAAAAGTAATGTACATATTTCGAAAGGACAATAATTTATGTATCTACTTCACCAATACAAATCCAGATTTATAAATAATGCTATTGAAAAACTAAAAATGCTACTTCTACGCATGTATAAAGTATAAGTATATATCGGAAAAATACACTGTTATTACATAAAAAGCACAGAGTTTATACAATATAAAGCGCCCTGTAAACGATCAAACTTGTTTGTCAAATTTTAGGTGTTTGTCAAATTATTTGATAATCTATGGCTTTGTTGGATGCGTTTGTCAAACAATTCACGTGTTTGAAGTGTGATGAAAAATTGGATTGACGGCATTTTTGACAACTAAATTCAAAACCGTACTGTTCATTTTTACCCCGAGGCGAAGCTAAAGGGGTTATAGTCTCACGACAAAAAGTTGGGATCTGGCCCGATTTTAAAAATTCCAACGGATATCGATAAAACACATATGATTTCATTAGGGAATTTTAATTCCCAATTTTTCCCAACGAAGAATTAAAAAATATAGCGTTTTTACCCCGAGGCGAAGCTAAAGTCTCACTACAAAAAGTTGGGATCTGGTCCGATTTTAAAAATTCCAACGGATATCGATAAAATACATATGATTTCATCAGAGAAGTTTTGTTCCCAATTTTTTCCGAACGAAGAATAAAAAATTATAGCGTTTTTTAGATAGGCATTACGACATGCGCATGCGCCAAGGTCGATATGTACGAAGTCCTACAAAACATGCGTCGAAGTGCTCTGTGTGCCACGGTAACCAAGCGACGTTGATAGCTTCAGCTGATTCTGCGTCTGTGTCTGCTTCCCATATTCTCAATTTGATTCATAATTTGCAGCAAAATGAGCCGGAATAGGATATTCAAATTCGACAGTCAATCAATGAATTTTTTTGCTAAATTTTGACGGATTTTATTCGTAATATCGACTTATTAATACATTTATTGCAATTTTCCTTCATTTCATTCGTAAAATCGACTTTCATTGTTAATTAGTTTATATAATAGGTACATTCAAAAAATATTGACGACATGCACATGCGCCGAGGGGTTTTATCATTCCTAGTGCTACGCAGTAGGGAGTACTTAGTAGAAGGTCTTCACTTGAAGCCATTGAATTTGATTGATGGTGACAGTTCCAGGAAGTCGTAAATCATGGCTATTGTTATACATGACAGGTGTTCCTATTGTTTGGGCAGGTGTTCCTTTTGTTAGGGCAGGTCTTTTGTTATACATGTCTATTGTTATGCCAGGTGTGCAGTCTATTGTTATGTGCGGTCTATTGTTATGTCAGGTGTTAGTCAGGGGTGTATTAACTAATGATTGATGGGGACCGTAGGAATTGAATATTTCTTTACAAATTCGTCGAGTATTTCTTTACAAAATCGTAAGAAATCCGTCGCTGGCAGTTATTCAACGTGGGTGGGCAGGTAATTCTAAGAAAACACACACAAACGGTTGACGCGAATATTTCTTTACAAAATCGTAAGAAATCCATCGCTGGCATTAGATGAGTTATTCAACGTGGGTGGGCAGGTATTTCTTTACAAAATCGTATGATTTCATAGAATTCCGGCGCGCTAGTGGTGGGGGTGGTTTCTATATTAGCCTTAAAAAACTCAGAAGAGTTTTGTGATTTCATCCCTTATGATATTACTTACGAGCATATAAGGATTGTCAAATATCGAACTCTTATTTATAATAATAAATTTCACACAGTTCTATGTTCAATCAAATCTTTTTAGATGTAGTTACGAACAAAAATCTGAAATTTCATAAAACCTATTAGGTATTATATGAATATAAATAATTAATTGAATTTATGATTCCTGGATACCTTTTACTAATGATTTGTACATATATTCAATTTGGTTAGATTGAATAATTTATTGAACTTTTGTCATATAAGATTGACAAATTTTTTTTATGGAAGAACAAAATAACTTAAGTAACTCTTTTCCTTTAAAATGCATGAAATTCATCAAATCAATCAGATTTTATTTCTTTGATTGGGCAGAATGCGAAATTTTTTATTATAGGTCTCATATTTTCTTTTTCCTGTTTAATTTCATGTATACCACAAGCTTCAATTTGAAGCGTAGATAAAAAAAATGTCATTTACCTGGAACGAAAAAATATTTTTCCCTTTAAATAATCAAAACAAAAGTTTAATTATACTCTCTCTTAGTTGGAAATATCAAAATATTTCTAAAACTTCATCTATGTAAATGAAACTAAATTCACTTTCTCTTTTAACAACCGGGATTACACAGTTATATCCAACGAAATTAATTTCTGGTCTCCCTAACTGAAATAAAGATATCCGATAATTATAAACATACAATACAATAGTACCTAGTCCTCCAAAATGAAATTGATGCATTACATATTGCTTTAATCATTTATATTGGCCAAACCGATAAACCTATCAATAGAAATTATAAAAACTTATTGAATCAAATCTTTACAGATGTAATTACGAACAAAGATCAGAAATTTCACAGAACTTATTAGGTATTATATGAATAAAAATAATTTATTGAATATATGATTCCTGCATTCATTGTATAAATGATTTGTCCATGCATTCAATTTGGTGAACATCGAAATTAAATAACTTATGCAATTTTTATAAGATTCATGAAATTTTTTCATGAAGAACAAAATAACTTAGGGAACTTCATTACAGAAAATTTATTTATCTAATTACAAACCTTTTTATTTGAAACACTAAATTTAAAAAAATGTAATTTGAAAATTCATTTACATGCATTATAACAGGTCTCTCATACTAGGGGAAAAAAAGCGTACTCGTATAAATTTTTAAAAAACCTAAATCCCATGTGTGATAAATCAGTTGTAAATATCGTATATTATTACGATGAATGACGGACAGCTTTTTGAATAAGAAAAACTTGAATAAAAATAATTAATTGACTATATGATTCCTGCATTCATTGTATAAATGATTTGTCCATGCATTCAATTTGGTGAACATTGCATAAAATGTTTTCATAAAGTTTTTATTTCTTACGACTTAATTTAATTACTCAGAGCACTCATAACTGAAAAAAATTTTGGATTTGTATTATTTTATTTCAATATTGAGAATATTGTGTTGATAGTTTTTTTTTTTTAGGAAACTTTGTGTGATTAGAAATGAATAAAACGTACTTTCTTATTATTTCATGAAATATCGAGCGAACATAAATGTCAAACTTTTTCACTCTACGCCACTGACAATTCGAATAAATTCATTAGTACACTCGATGAATTATTTTTGGGTTGAATTCCCTTGGGGGGGGGGTTATTTGGGTCTTCTTTTTTATAATTACATAACTTGCTTGTGAAACATAAAACTACTTTTTGAAAGATATGAAACTTTATTACCAAATTTGGCAGAAAGTTCATAAAATATATTTCACAACTTGAAAAGTTGGGTAGGCTATCGAAATTTTCAGGAAGCAGACGTCTTTTATTAAATTGTACCGAATGAATTTTAGATTCTGGTTGCTACACTATATGATAATTTTGATAACGTGCTATTTTTTCTAGGGATCTGAAATTCGTTCACAAAACTCTGGAATTTTTAGGAAGTTTTTCCCGTTGATCGCAAAAACTGTTGAAAAAGATTTTCCGAAATATCATTACATACCTTTGAATGTACTATTCCATATATTTAGTTTTGATCATTACTACAATTAGATGACCATCAGCTATTTTCTAGTTTTAATTTCAAAAATTGAATTTACGTATTCTGCAAATAAACCGTCCTTTTGTTTCTTGAAAAATCAAAATTGATATGATAGATATATATATATATATATATATATATATATATATATAATATATATATATATATATATATATATATATATATATATACGTATACATGAAACGGTTCGAATGCTTAAATAGACTTTATGGAACTTTTTTTCATATAAGATTCACAAAATTTTTTATGGAAAAACAAAATAACTTTGCATGCAATAAGATGCCTGAAATTTTTTTCATCAGATTTTATTTCTTATGACTTGCTCAGGGAACGCATTCATAAGTGAAAAAATTTTGAATTTGTATTATTTTATCATTGACAGTTTACACGCGATCTAAGTTATATTTGATAAACTCACTAGAACGTATGCTAATCTGTGAAAAATGTTAGTATGTTTCTTTGCTCTTATTGGTGGTTTCTGATGATGCCGTCCTCGTTGAATACGCTGATTGTTCACCTGTTGTGCTTCCAAGTTGGTTGAAGTGGAGTGGAGGGAGTCTCTATGAACCAACCTTACCACTTTCGACTAGATATGCACGTTTCCGGTCGATCACAATAATAAAGCACTTGCACGTTATCGATTAATGTTCACTGGTCCGAATTTATTCGGATTTATTGATCAATATCCGTATCGATGGACCAAATGTTAAGCGTTATAGAGTTGTGGACTGTATATGTACGTTTTTTATAGATAAACACCGTGGTGTATTTAGATATATATTTTACGTTAAAATTGAGATGCTATATACACAAGGGTGACTATTTGCAATAGAATGTTCTTTGTTACTGTCTCTTAGCGTCTCTCGTTCGTATTTTCGCTACCTGCTCCTACCATCGCACACCCTAAAAGCCAGAGCAGGGATGATACAGAGGCAGAACAGGCCGAACCTTTAAATTATTAGAACGCGAACAATAGAAATTATGAAAACTTCTTGAATCAAATCTTTCCAGATGTAATTAAGAACAAAGATCTGAAATTTCACAGAATTTATTAGGTATTAAATGAATAAAAATAATTAATTGAATATATGATTCCTGCATTCGTTATATAAATGATTCGTCCATGCATTCAATTTTGTGAACATTGAAATTAAATAACTTAGGCAATTTTTTATAAGATTCATAAAAAATTTCATGGAACTTTCTTCCTATAAGATTCATAAAGTATTTTCACAAAGTTTTATTTCTTGCGACTTAATTTTAATTACTTGGGGAACGCATTCATAAGTGAAAAAATTTTGGATTTGTATTATTTCATCATTGACAGTTTACACTTGATCATTGAATTAAGTTATATTTGATAAACTCACCCGATCGTACGCTAATATATGAAAAATTGTAGTATTTTTATCTGATCTCATTGAAGATTTGAATAAGCATCCAAAAGATGCTGGTAAAATAAAATCAAAGTGACTAATCAAAATCGAGTGATGAATATTATTTTAATAATTAGCTAATCTCTTCCTGGTGGTATATGAACTGATTAATGTTTCATGGAACTTGAAGAAAAGACCCTGCAAAAGTTTGACAAAATATTGAAATTTGTTAAAATTTAGTTAACAATTTTTCGCGTTCTAACTTATTTCTTCGTTCAAAAATATTTTTAATCATCGCAACAGTTAAACTATGCATATGTTAATTTTTTTGCATCGCTCAGATATATTTTGCAAAAAAGTGTCGCATATCAGGACAAAAACCTGTTGCAATGATTAAAAATATTTTTGAACGAAGAAATAAGTTAGAACGCGAAAAATTGTTAACTAAATTTTAACAAATTTCAATATTTTGTCAAACTTTTGCAGGGTGTTTTCTTCAAGTTCCATGAAACATTAATCAGTTCATATACCACCAGGAAGAGATTAGCTAATTATTAAAATAATATTCATCACTCGATTTTGATTAGACACTTTGATTTTTTTTTACCAGCATCTTTTGGATGCTTATTCAAATCTTCAATGAGATCAGATAAAAATACTACAATTTTTTATATATTAGCGTACGATCGGGTGAGTTTATCAAATATAACTTAATTCAATGATCAAGTGTAAACTGTCAATGATGAAATAATACAAATCCAAAATTTTTTCACTTATGAATGCGTTCCCCAAGTAATTAAAATTAAGTCGCAAGAAATAAAACTTTGTGAAAATACTTTATGAATCTTATAGGAAGAAAGTTCCATGAAATTTTTTATGAATCTTATAAAAAATTGCCTAAGTTATTCAATTTCAATGTTCACCAAATTGAATGCATGGACGAATCATTTATATAACGAATGCAGGAATCATATATTCAATTAATTATTTTTATTCATTTAATACCTAATAAATTCTGTGAAATTTCAGATCTTTGTTCGTAATTACATCTGGAAAGATTTGATTCAAGAAGTTTTTATAATTTCTATTGTTCGCGTTCTAATAATTTAAAGGTTCGGCCTGTTCTGCCTCTGTATCATCCCTGCTCTGGCTTTTAGGGTGTGCGATGATAGGAGCAGGTAGCGAAAATACGAACGAGAGACGCTAAGAGACAGTAACAAAGAACATTCTATTGCAAATAGTCACCCTTGTGTATATAGCATCTCAATTTTAACGTAAAATATATATCTAAATACACCACGGTGTTTATCTATAAAAAACGTACATATACAGTCCACAACTCTATAACGCTTAACATTTGGTCCATCGATACGGATATTGATCAATAAATCCGAATAAGTTCGGAACAGTGAACATTAATCGATAACGTGCAAGTGCTTTATTGTTGTGATCGACCGGAAACGTGCATATCTAGTCGAAAGTGGTAAGGTTGGTTCATAGAGACTCCCTCCACTCCACTTCAACCAACTTGGAAGCACAACAGGTGAACAATCAGCGTATTCAACGAGGACGGCATCATCAGAAACCACCAATAAGAGCAAAGAAACATACTAACATTTTTCACAGATTAGCATACTTTCTAGTGAGTTTATCAAATATAACTTAGATCGCGTGTAAACTGTCAATGATAAAATAATACAAATTCAAAATTTTTTCACTTATGAATGCGTTCCCTGAGCAAGTCGTAAGAAATAAAATCTGATGAAAAAAATTTCAGGCATCTTATTGCATGCAAAGTTATTTTGTTTTTCCATAAAAAATTTTGTGAATCTTATATGAAAAAAAGTTCCATAAAGTCTATTTAAGCATTCGAACCGTTTCATGTATACGTATATATATATATATATATATATATATATATATATATATATATATATATATATATATATATATATATATATATATATCATATCAATTTTGATTTTTCAAGAAACAAAAGGACGGGTTATTTGCAGAATACGTAAATTCAATTTTTGAAATTAAAACTAGAAAATAGCTGATGGTCATCTAATTGTAGTAATGATCAAAACTAAATATATGGAATAGTACATTCAAAGGTATGTAATGATATTTCGGAAAATCATTTTCAACAGTTTTTGCGATCAACGGGAAAAACTTCCTAAAAATTCCAGAGTTTTGTGAACGAATTTCAGATCCCTAGAAAAAATAGCACGTTATCAAAATTATCATATAGTGTAGCAACCAGAATCTAAAATTCATTCGGTACAATTTAATAAAAGACGTCTGCTTCCTGAAAATTTCGATAGCCTACCCAACTTTTCAAGTTGTGAAATATATTTTATGAACTTTCTGCCAAATTTGGTAATAAAGTTTCATATCTTTCAAAAAGTAGTTTTATGTTTCACAAGCAAGTTATGTAATTATAAAAAAGAAGACCCAAATAACCCCCCCCCCAGGGGAATTCAACCCAAAAATAATTCATCGAGTGTACTAATGAATTTATTCGAATTGTCAGTGGCGTAGAGTGAAAAAGTTTGACATTTATGTTCGCTCGATATTTCATGAAATAATAAGAAAGTACGTTTTATTTATTTCTAATCACACAAAGTTTCCTAATAAAAAAAACTATCTAACACAATATTCTCAATATTGAAATAAAATAATACAAATCCAAAATTTTTTTCAGTTATGAGTGCTCTGAGTAATTAAATTAATACGTAAAAAATAAAAACTTTATGAAAACATTTTATGCAATGTTCACCAAATTGAATGCATGGACAAATCATTTATACAATGAATGCAGGAATCATATAGTCAATTAATTATTTTTATTCAAGTTTTTCTTATTCAAAAAGCTGTCCGTCATTCATCGTAATAATATACGATAATTACAACTGATTTATCACACATGGGATTTAGGTTTTTTAAAAATTTATACGAGTACGCTTTTTTTCCCCTAGTATGAGAGACCTGTTATAGTGCATGTAAATGAATTTTCAAATTACATTTTTTTAAATTTAGTGTTTCAAATAAAAAGGTTTGTAATTAGATAAATAAATTTTCTGTAATAAAGTTCCCTAAGTTATTTTGTTCTTCATGAAAAAATTTCATGAATCTTATAAAAATTGCATAAGTTATTTAATTTCGATGTTCACCAAATTGAATGCATGGACGAATCATTTATACAATGAATGCAGGAATCATATATTCAATAAATTATTTTTATTCATATAATACCTAATAAGTTCTGTGAAATTTCTGATCTTTGTTCGTAATTACATCTGCAAAGATTTGATTCAATAAGTTTTTATAATTTCTATTGATAGGTTTATCGGTTTGGCCAAAATAAATGATTAAAGCAATATGTAAAGCATCAATTTCATTTTGGAGGACTAGGTACTATTGTATTGTATGTTTATAATTATCGGATATCTTTATTTCAGTTAGGGAGACCAGAAATTAATTTCGTTGGATATAACTGTGTAATCCCGGTTGTTAAAAGGAAAAGTGAATTTAGTTTCATTTACATAGATGAAGTTTTAGAAATATTTTGATATTTCCAACTAAGAGAGAGAATAATTAAACTTTTGTTTTGATTATTTAAAGGGAAAAATATTTTTTCGTTCCAGGTAAATGACATTTTTTTTATCGACGCTTCAAATTGAAGCTTGTGGTATACATGAAATTAAACAGGAAAAAGAAAATATGAGACCTATAATAAAAAATTTCGCATTCTGCCCAATCAAAGAAATAAAATCTGATTGATTTGATGAATTTCATGCATTTTATAGGAAAAGAGTTACTTAAGTTATTTTGTTCTTCCATAAAAAAAATTTGTCAATCTTATATGACAAAAGTTCAATAAATTATTCAATCTAACCAAATTGAATATATGTACAAATCATTAGTAAAAGGTATCCAGGAATCATAAATTCAATTAATTATTTATATTCATATAATACCTAATAGGTTTTATGAAATTTCAGATTTTTGTTCGTAATTACATCTAAAAAGATTTGATTGAACATAGAACTGTGTGAAATTTATTATTATAAATAAGAGTTCGATATTTGACAATCCTTATATGCTCGTAAGTAATATCATAAGGGATGAAATCACAAAACTCTTCTGAGTTTGTTAAGGCTAATATAGAAACCACCCCCACCACTGGCGCGCCGGAATTCTATGAAATCATACGATTTTGTAAAGAAATACCTGCCCACCCACGTTGAATAACTCATCTAATGCCAGCGATGGATTTCTTACGGTTTTGTAAAGAAATATTCGCGTCAACCGTTTGTGTGTGTTTTCTTAGAATTACCTGCCCACCCACGTTGAATAACTGGCAGCGACGGATTTCTTACGATTTTGTAAAGAAATACTCGACGAATTTGTAAAGAAATATTCAATTCCTACGGTCCCCATCAATCATTAGTTAATACACCCCTGACTAACACCTGACATAACAATAGACCGCACATAACAATAGACTGCACACCTGGCATAACAATAGACATGTATAACAAAAGACCTGCCCTAACAAAAGGAACACCTGCCCTAACAAAAGGAACACCTGCCCAAACAATAGGAACACCTGTCATGTATAACAATAGCCATGATTTACGACTTCCTGGAACTGTCACCATCAATCAAATTTAATGGCTTCAAGTGAGACCTTCTACTGTCCTTCATTTTTCCTGGAACGCGTCACGTCACGTCAACGAGAAAACCGTAACTAAGGAAGAATTTGACAAATTTGTTTGATCTTTGGTTTGATCGTTTATGCCATTGCTTGAAGAACACGTGAAGTTTGTCAAACAAGTTTGTCAAACAAATTTGATCGTTTACAGGGCGCTTTATTTCTGTTGCTAAGTAAGTATTAATAATATGCCAGAATTTGGAACGTTTACGTTTAAGTACGTATGTACTGATTCCAATTCCGTACATACTTTGAAGGTACAATTGGTACACTATATACCTACGTAAATGCTATATTTATTAAAAATTCACTTTGTGTGTTGATTGCGTTTAAATACAAATTTGAAGATGTTTAGGGATTGGATAGTGGACTTGCTAGTTTTTAATATTTTATTAGAAATGTTTTGAATGGCGAAGGTTTCTATTTACTCGTTGCAAAATTTCAGGCATTGAAAGAATCTATGCTCGCCGAACAAGAGAGGATCATGTTACAACTAACAGAAGAAAAGTTGACTATTTCAGCAACAAAATCTCGTCTCGAAACTTCAAGTAAGCTGAATCTTCAGTACGATGTTCAGAAAGCCAAAGCGGAGCTTGAAGCTGCCATGCAAGTAGCGAAAGAGGCCGCTGAAATGACGGATAGAGAAAGGGAGTCTCTTCAAAAGCAAATATATGAAGTGGAATCTAGGAAACGTAATCTACAGGTAATTTTAATCTTAATGTTTTGATTTCTTGTTTCATTGCAAGAAGTTCATTCTATAACGAATGAATTGTGTATGTATATAGAAAAATTGAATTTAAATTAACCAATTAATGAAAAGTGTACCTACTTGTTGATCATAGTCAAATTATTCATATATCACATAAACTGAACAAGGAAAATTCTTCAATAATTTCACATTCAACAGTGAATTATAGAAAAATGTCAATTCAACCCTACTCAATCAAGATCGGCATACATCTGTTGCGATCTCTTCAGTGCAACAGAATAGACTCGAAACGGGGTGAATAGGGACTACGGGGTGAATCTATACACTCAGGTTTATGGTTAAATTAACGGTAACCGTTTAGTTAGCAGTTAGAAGATGAAATAAACGTGCTGGCGCTTGTGTTGACATTAGCCACCTGTTACATCAGTGTTAACTACAGAATATAAGAGAGCCACAAAATTTTATTCAAGATTAACGACTTTTTATTAATTGAAAAAGTTTGCCTGGAATGCATAAAAGCAATGAAGGTAGAAAAACTGAAAATGTTCATATTATAGTTTGAAGTGTTTTATACACAGGAAAAAATAATTTATCAGAAAAAAATAAAAATAATGGAAATACGATTTTTAAAGCAAAAAATGTCACTTTTAGGGGTCAATCGGGACAATGGTAAGGACATAGAAAAAAGTATATGGGACACTTGTGTATCAAAATTATAGTGCTCAAACCTTGCAGATGGCTACACAACGAGGTCAACGTCATACGGAGGGCCGAACAAAGACTTTGAAAAATAATGTTATGTTAAACGTTCATTTGTTAAATAATCCCTTTTTCATGTTGTTTTTGTCGTTTTTATCCCTATTTTGTGCAATGTATTTTTTCAAACATTTTTCTGTTCCGATTCGCCCCATTACTGGGGTGTATCGATCAATTCTAATAAAATAAATGGGTGTCCCGATTGATCCCATCCGCGGGGCGAATCGGGACAACTACAAATAAATTTTTGACATAGTGGCAGGTAAGGATGATACGGCGTTTTAAAGCTTCAGCAGAGACCTAACTTTTGGCACTGCTTTGGAGCCTCTATATTATTTACGAAAACAAAAACATGTAAAAACTGTCCCGATTCGCCCCGTTTAACGGTACCTATTTCTTATTGTACAAAAATACAAATCGCGGCCGAAATACTCTAATATGGATAACAACCTATAGTGCCCTCCTCCGAAGATATTAGGAACCAACAATACGCTGACTAGTCTAGACCGAAAATGCAGTCTCATATAACTTCGGACATACTCACGAGAGCGCGCTCATAGTCAATTTCATATATCACATAAAGTGAACAAGGAAAATTCTTTTACGTAATTCCATACTGTTATTTTGATTTAACGGTATTCAGATGACAATTGGAAAATTAATGTTAACAACCTATGTCCGTTAAGATTTTTTAACGTCCGGCGGCCGTTAAGAAATCAGTTGTTCAAATATTTATTTCAAAACTTTATTCTGCTTACAATAGCAAAAATTCAATTAGTTCTTCAGACAAAATTTTTGCTTTCTTTGGTGTGTATCCATCATCAGAATTTCATCTCAAGAACAAAAATAGTTTTCCAAATCTGAAAATCCATTTCTATAGGTAATACTCTAATATGGTGTAAGATTTGAAATAACTAACCTTGAAATGTCAATGTTGCCATAAACTCTCATGGCAAGTTTCAACATTGAAATCTTGGTCCACAGCGAGTTGGGAGAATAAACCTCTGATTTTCCTTTCGCATAAGCTGATAATACATCTTCATTAACTACCTGTACATTCTTGCTTTTACGCCACTTTTCAAAATCTTCATATTCTTTTTGACATCGCTCTTGAGTTATATTCGGTAGTAAATCAACACTCGCTGGACATGATTCTCCCAATATTTTTACTGGAATTTGATTTTGTTCCTCAACTTCATCAATTTAATCCATGGTCGTCGTTAAAGCTAACTGGCGAACACAAAAAACTGACGTTGTTTATAAAATTGTCAAACTGTTCCGAAGTACAAGGTTTGTTCTTTCCTCGGAATCAAAATGTAATCTTTCCGCGGGATTACGAAAAGTCTTGAACGACATACGCAAATAACGGATTCGGTTGTTTTAATATTCTACCTCATCCGTTATTTGCTACATATCGGGCTTGTTACGTTAATAACTATAATGAATTGAATTTAATATCAACTGATGATTCCAGGATAGAGAAAGGAAACTGGCATCTAGAGAATCCGAATTGACACGACTTTTGCAAGCTGCTGAGGCGAAGTCGCAGGAGGGAGAAAAATCGTTAGAAGAATCAAAAATGATTGAGATTAGATGTAACGAAAGGATGAAACAGCTGCAGTTTCAGCTACTACAATTGTCGAATAGAGAGAAGAAGATAACAGAAGAGAAAATTGCACTCTCCAAAGAGCGAATTTCTCTAAATACACTAATTCAACAGAAGAAAAGGTGCAATTTGTGCGGAGATAACCAACAACCCGATCAACTGAAGGGTGATTGGAATAATGACTTCGATAGAGATGATGTGCCTCATTTTCCGCGTTTTGATGTGAGTATTCTTTATGAAATCATTCCACAATGTAAAAACTATTTCCTCCCCATATCATTAAAAATTTCCTTACTTTATTTTTGGCCAGAGACCTATATAGCTCTGCAATTGTAATTAGGTACCAACTGATCTTGCAAAATATCAGAATTTTTCTATTGAGATGATCCTGATAACTTTTATGCATATGATGCGTATTGAAAAGCAGTACAAACAAATGATAGCTAAACCATGAATAGGTCAACATTATTTAGAAGTAGCAAGCACGGAATCAGTTCGAAGTTGTGTGGAGACCAGAAGGTAATAGATTTCCAAAATGAATATTAGAATTTCATGGTTTTTTGAATTGAAGTTATGAAATGGGTGAATTTCCTGTATATATATATATATATATATACATATTTATATATATATATATATATATATATATATATATATATATATATATATATATATATATGTACATATATATTATATATATATATATATATATATATTATATATATATATATATATATATATATATATATATATTATATATATATATATATATATATATATATATATATATATATATATATATATATATATATATATATATATATATATATATATATATATATATATATATATATATATATATATATATATATAAATATATATTTATATATATATATATATATATATATATATATATATATATATATATACAGGAAATTCACCCATTTCATAACTTCAATTCAAAAAAACTATAAAATTCTAATATTCATTATGGAAATCTATTACCTACTGGTCTTCACACAACTCCGAACTGATTCCGGGCTTGCTGCTTCTAAATAATGTTGACCTATTCATGGTTTAGCTATCATTTGTTTGAACTGCTTTTCAATACGCATCATATTTATGAAAAATATCACGATCATCTCAATATTAAAATTCTGATATTTTACAAGATCAGTTAGTAATTACAATTTCAGAGCTATATAGGTCTATATAGGTATATATATATATATATATATATATATATATATATATATATATATATATATATATATATATTATATATATATATATATATATATATATATATATATATATATATATATATATATATATATATATATATATATGTTATATATATTATATATATATATATATATTTATATATATATATATATATATATATATATATATATATATATATATATATAGATATATAAATATATATATATATATATATATTTATATATATATACCTATATATATATATATATATATATATATATATATATATATATATATATATATATATATATATATATATATATATATATATATATATATATATATATATATATATATATATATAAATATATACACAGGGTTATTCACGTTATTCGGCACGAGAGTTATGGCTAAAGTATTTGATTTTATGGAAGTTTTTTCTTTAGGATGGCTAGGGACCTAGTAGGACTACATTTAACAAATATTTTCATGTTGTACATACAGGGTGTCCCAGAAACACGAAAAGTATCAAAGTTGTTGGTTTTTAAATGGAATACCCTGTAGGTATATTCTTTCACTTTTGGATTTTAACATGAAAACAAATGCCAGTTTCATTGAGGTTTAATTCACCTAAACCTTATGGTTTTTGAAATATCTCGTATTTTGGGAAAATATAGTATCAATTTAATCGCTTAAAATTTCAACTGGTGTTTTCTTGTTTTTAACCAAATTAATGATACGGCCTACTAACTGGAACGAAATTCATGTCGCACTTGTGAGATATTGACTAACTTAGACTTGGTGTGTAAAAATAAAGGTAAAATAATTGCAATCTTTAAACGGCAGTAACTTGTTTAACTTAAATGGAACACCCCGTATTTTATGTCACCAACAGATGTGAAATTTAATTGTCTATCGAGTACCTGAAAACATTCCAATCGTTATCTCTTCACGTTTTCAAATAAAATGCACATTTTCATCTTGGAAACTGATTTTATGAAATTTATCATTTATCAAGTCGCCTATGGCATTTTGAGAAACCAGAATTGATTGAAATGAACATCAAGATCGTAATATATGCGTTCATCTTTCAATATCTTGAATGTTATGTACTAGTTCAAATTATGAAGGAAACAAAAATTATGGATATGAAACGAGCAATATTTTATAATCAATCGTTCAAAATGGCGACCATCAAACTCTAAACACAAACGTATCCTTTTGATAAAACCTTCAGCAACATTTAATAACATTTAGAAAAGCTTCTCTGATACGCTGTTTCCATGGGCGACTTGTAAATAAAAAATTCCTTAAAATCAGTTTGCTAAATGAAAATGTTCATTTTATGTGAAAACGTGAAGAGTTATCGATAGGAATGTATTCAGGTATTCGATAGACAATTAAATTTCACATCTGCTGGTGACATAAATTACGGGGCGTTTCATTTGAGTTGAACAAGTAAGTGAAGTTTAAAGATTGCAATGATTTTACCTTTATTTTCACACACCATGTATAAGTAAGTCAATATTTCACAAGTGTGGTACAATACACACCTCCAACAACACCAGACAATATGAAACAGCGTTTCAGAGAAGCTTTTCTAAATGTTAGCCCGCGTATGTTCTCAAATGTTGCTAAAGATTTTATAAAAAGGCTACTGTTGTTTTTAGATTATGATACTTTACCTGTATTTAAGAGTAAATTAATTGTAGATCGCCATACGATAAATAATAATAAATAGAATCTGATGGTCGCCATTTTGAACACTTGATATAAAATATTGCTTGTTTCATATCAATAATGATAATGTTTTATCCTTCATAATTCGAAATAATACATAACATTTAAGATATTGAAAAATAAAAGCAAATATTATGATCTTGATGTTTATTTCAATCAATTCTGATTTCTCAAAACGCCATAGGCGACTTGATAAATGATAAATTTCAGAAAATCAGCTTGAAAGATGAAAATGTGCATTTTATTTGAAAACGTGAAGAGATATCGATTGGAATGTATTCAGGTATTCGATAGACAATTAAATTTCACATCTGTTGGTGACATAAAATACGGGATGTCCCATTCAAGTTAAACAAGTTAGTGCCGTTTAAAGATTGCAATTATTTTACCTTTATTTTTATACACCAAGTCTAAGTTACTCAATATCTCACAACACCAGTTGAGATTTCAAGCGATTAAATTGATACTATATTTTCACAAAATACGAGATATTTCAGAAACCATAAGGTTTATGTGAATGAAACCACAATGAAACTGGCATTTGTTTTCATGGTAAAATCCAAAAATGAAAGAATATACAGGATATTCCATTTAAAAACCAACAACTTTGATACTTTTCGTGTTTTTGGAACACCCTGTGAAGCATGAAAATATTTTTAAAATAAATGTAGTCCTACTAGGTCACTATCCATCCTAAAGGAAAAAACTTCCATAAAATCGAATACTTTAGCCATAACTTTTCGTGTGGAATAACGTGAATAATCCTGTATATATTTATATATATATATATATATATATATATATATATATATATATATATATATATATATATATATATATATATATATATATATATATATATATATATATATATATATATATATATATATATATATATATATATATATATATATATATATATGAAGAACTTGGTTCACGGAATGAACCGCGTAAAAGATTTGAAAAATCTCGACGTTTCGGCTCCTTTTGCGAAGCCATCTTCGTCAGTTGACTCTGAAGAGTAGGCAGGTTGAGACTTCAGAGTTGACAGGAAGCAGTACGGTTAGTGGAGTAGGCAGATTGAGGCCACGATTCTGAATTATTTCCCTTCTAATTCTCCTGAAGATGGCTTCGCAAAAGGAGCCGAAACTTCGAGATTTTTCAAATCTTTTACGCGGTTCATTCCGTGAACCAAGTTTTTCAAATACTTCCGACCGCGGAAATCTTTCTGAACATATATATATATATATATATATATATATATATATATATATATTCATATTTCAATTATAATCTTAAAATTGACTCATATTATGGAACAGGTAAGCGAAGCTGAAATACTACGTCTTCAGTTCGAGGACCGAGAAGAAAATCCTATTCCTTCCTTCAAGAATTCTTAACAATAATTCGTAATCCACATGTAAGCCCTATATTATTTATACTCTTTCAACTTTTGATAAAAATAAAAAAAGTTTACTCGAGCAGTGAAACTCTAACTTTCAGTTTTATTTGAACTACCAATGCTTAAGATATTGAGCCAGTTAGGTAGGACTTACCTTTATTTATGTAGTAATAGCTACGACCTCTTATGAACATTTCAATTGTAGAGTAGGCGGACGTGTGGGTACTCTCGAAGCTAACGAAAAAATTCACCAAATGATTTTGAAATACATAAGCCCTCGGACAATACCTATGAATGCTGACTTATCGACATAAACACAGACTATAACAAAACACAAATATTAATTGAAAAACATAAGCAGATGGTTGTGAATAGATAACCATCCTATACAAATACGTGTGATGATTAAAAACTTATGGTTGAACCAATATACGAATAAAAAATATCACACATATTTATTTTTAAACAGTTCGGTCTTTCTTTCAATAGAACTCAATAAACTGGCAATATTATGTTCCTCTAAATTATTCATGACATATGCCTTGTGGCGGCGCATCCGTAGAATGACCATTTGTGAGCAGCCGTGCTGCGTTTGAATCCTGGGTTGGATTTGAATGTTTGTCTATGTGAGTTTCAGTGATTCAAATAATTAATTACGTGAGTACCGTGCAATGTTTACAAGCCTTTTGTCCGTTCGGAACCGGCGAACTGTAGTCAGGTAAATCATTCATGAAACTGAACCATTGCGTGAAATTATAGTCAACTGTGAGAGTGACCAACAACACCGAGAAAGTGACAGACTCGATAATGAAACAATTTTGATTTATACAGTATATACAATATATTATACGTATTTACATATATATATATATATATATATATATATATATATATATATATATATATATATATATATATATATATATATATATATATATATATATATATTTATAAAGGGTCCGCCAAATAACTTCTTTTTTTTTGAAAATGCTATAAAAAAAAACTACTGAATATTTTCTCAAATTTACTTTTTTATTTGAAAATACAATCCTTCCGGTTAATAATGGAAAATAATTTCATTCAAATGGCTGCCTCGGCTATGCAGTAGCCTACACGATCGGTCAAATTTGTAAGCACATTATCGATTGTGTGCAGCTGTATTTCACCAATGGCTTCACGAATATTGTCCTTTAAAGCGTCAATTGTCTCTGGCTTGTCGGCGTAACACTTATCTTTGAGGGCACCCCACAAATAATAGTCCAGCGGTGTCAAATCGCAACTCCGAGGTGGCCAAACGACATCAGCTCTGTGGCTGATAATGCGATCTTCAAAGACAGGGCGCAAAACATCGAGTGTAGCTTCGGCTGTGTGGCACTTAGCGCCATCCTGTTGAAACCAAATGTTGCCAATATCCTCCTCTTCAATTTTTGTGAACAAAAATTCGTTCAACATGGCCCGATAACGATCGCCATTGACTGTAACGGCCACTCCTTGCTCATTTTCGAAGAAAAATGGCCCAATTATGCTTCTGGACCAAAATCCGCACCAAACAGTGACTCGTTTTGGGTGTACCGGCTTTTCAATGTATGCGTGCGGGTTTTCTGTGCCCCAAATGCGACAATTTTGCTTGTTTACATACCCGCCAAGATCAAAATGAGCTTCATCCGAAAAGATGATTTTTTTGGCAAAATCGGCATCTTCTGTAAGTCGATCCCAGGCCCACTCTGCGAAGCGAAAACGCATTGGATGTTCAGTTGGCTTCAACTCCTGAACTAATTGGACTTTGTATGGCGTCATACCAAGGTCTTTATGCAAAATTCGTCTTAATGATGTCTCCGAAATGTTCAATTGTTGAGAACGACGGTGAATTGATGTTGATGGCGCTTCACGCACACTTTCTGCCACAGCATCAATATTCTCGGGTGTACGCACTGTTTTTGGCTTTTCACGCTTTGGTTTATCGATGAGGATGCCAGTTCCTTTCACTTTTTTCACAAGATAACGAACATACGGAGCTGACGGTGCTTCTCTTCTTCCAAAATCCGTACGCAATTTTCGCACACATTCTGCAACATTACCATGATTTTCAAAGTAATGTCGCAATATTTCCCAGCGTTGTTCAAGCGTATACACAACCATATTCGTTCAGCGGAAGGATAAAACTAATTATCTGTCAAATCTGACATGAGCTAAGTGTTACCATTCACGAAATAAGCACTAGTTGAAAAAAAAATTAGATGGCGGACCCTTTATATATATATATATATATATATATATATATATATATATATATATATATATATATATATATATATATATATATATATATATATATATATATATATATATATATATATATATATAAAAGAAAGTCGTGTTAGTTACACTATTCATAACTCAAGAACGGCTTTACAGATATGGCTGAAAATTGGTGAGGAGGTAGCTTAGAGCCAGGAGACGGACATAGGATACTTTTTTTTTCACCCCTCTACCCCTCAACCCCTATTTTTTATTTGTTAAATTACTTCGAAATGGCTCGACCGATTCTCATGAAATTTTGTGTTCATATCGGTTAGGTCTGGGAATCGGACAAAATCTACTTTTCATCTCTCTGAATTTTGAGGGTCGACCGAGGGGTGGTCCACCCCTTAATTTTTATTTTTCAGACAAAATTTTCTGTTCTATTTTTTTATGATGTATAAATTCAAAAATACATACAACGCTAAATTTTCACCCCTCTACGACCAAATCCCTATTTTTTATTTGTTAAACTCCTCCAAAATGGCTAGACCGATTCTCATGAAATTTTGTGTGCATATTAGTTAGGTCTGAGAATCGGACATCTAGTTTTCTGTTCTATTTCTTTTATGTTACAGCATTCAAAAATAAATACAACCCTAAATTTTCAACCCTCTACGATCAACTCCTATTTTTTATTTGTTAATTATAGATCATATAACTTCAATTTTTCTGGCAAGATTTTTATTTTTACTTCGTCATGACTTAGAATAAAAATATTCATATTACTCTCAATTTTTTACCCTTCTACGATCAACCTATATTATTCCATCGCAATTTTAATTTTTTTAATTTTATCCATAGATCCGCAATAGGGTTGCAAGATGGCAATCGAAAATAACAATAGTCGGTTTGAGAATACGTCGTAATATATTTTTCATACTCCCAATGATTAAAGTTTTTGCCGGGTCAGATAGATTGATAGACAGATATGCAGATAGATAGACAGATAGATACATAGATAGAATGATAGATAATTAGATAGATAGAAAGATAGATAATTATCTAGATAGATAGATATATAGTTAGATAGGTAGATATACATCGGCAGATAGATGAATAGATAAAATTAATTTATATGGAAGAACAACGTTTGCCGGGTCAGCTAGTATATATATATATATATATATATATATATATATATATATATATATATATATATATATATATATATATATATATATATATATATATATATATATATATATATAAATGAGAAAAGATGTACTCTGTTTTTATTACTATTTTTTTTCAGTTATAGAAAATGAAGTTTCTCATTTATATTTTAGCAATGTTTTGTCCAAATTTTACAACAGTTTAGGACGTTAGATGCCTGTATATTTCAATTTTGACTTAAGGTGTGTGGATCGAGAATATATTGGTATCAGTTTGTTGGTAATCATTTAAATATTTATAATATCCACCGCTCTAGGGATGAATGAAAATATCATAGTATTAATTATAAATAATTAAACAGCTAGCACTACGCGAGGGATTCTTCGATGAATTTCGAATTACTTGTCTTTTAACAAAAAAAATCGAGATTTATTTATTTAATGTTACATTCACACTAACCATCCCTTATCTAAATTTGTTTCAAATCGAGTCTAAGATGTATTATTAGTTTAACAAAACAAGAAATATTGCGTCCTACATGTTTCACGAAATTGGACCCTGATGATTGTACTCGTAAATCATACAAATGATACTACTGTTTTGAGTATTTTTTTGTTTGGAACCGGATTCAAACTAGTCATATGGAAAAGTTATTATGTACTTATTCTATATTTGCATACATGTTCGAAAATCATCAACATTATTGAAATTCATGAATTTCCAAGAATACTACTACAATATATTTTTTCTCCGATCGTGGGAAAAGTGACACTATTTTGACCTGTTTTATATGCGCAAAGTTCAACATTCCCGAATAGTGGTCAGTTTCTAAGCAATTAGAAAATAACAGTGTGGTAATATTCTTACCGCACTGCTGTAGCGTGCGGTAATGTAACAAATGGATTATTACATTAAAATGAAACAAAGTATGGTTTTAATTTTTATAATTGTTGTTAATATCTACATTTTTTGTATCCTGTAGCTTGACGTTTTAAAACTGCTCTCAGTTTTTGGTAGTGGGCAATATTAATATTATTTTTAACAGACAAAGTTGATCGAAGCATGGAATAATGTGCCTACAACGTCGAAGATTTCATTGTTTTAGCCAATTCAGCAACATACACCATCAGTACATTCTCAGAAAAGGATACACTGTTGTTTTTTCTACAAACATCCATGAAGCGTTGGTACACGCAAGTTCATCCTTCTCTCTGGATTTCGCCGGAAGTAAATTAAGTGAAGCCACGTTCGCGGCTTCTACTAGTTCAGGAGCCGTGCAAGACAACAAATAATCACTATCAGTGTTCATGTTCACTAATTCTTCTTTAATTCGTTATAAAATACAGCGAATCAAACAAAACCGGCTTCAAAATTATTTTACTTTTGTCATAACAGAGTAATTTCCATGGTTACCACTTCTATATTTCAATATGAACATAGAGAAACCTATTTAAACATACTTGATTACATCTTGGATGAAATATTTTTTTTTCTGTGACGGGAAAAAAGTTTGACATTTTGTCTCTGATGACAGGTAAAGAAATATCACTTTTTGAAATTACTTTTGTCCCCGGGAAAAAAGTGAGTACTTTTTTCCCGGATATATATATACATAAGTAAAGGTAGATATTTAATTTAAGAATATTTTACTATACAAAAGTTACATTTCCTTTATATGTAATAATAGTTCCTTGAACTATTCGGTACAACAATGGAATTTTCTTGTGTCGAAATTATATTCTTCAGTAACTACAAATCTCCTGCTTACTTCATTCTTTGTTTGCTTGAGTTTCACAATTAATAACGTTTCCGAATCTTCAATATCATCTAATGTTACCTGGCTGATTTCATAAATTCGACAAGCTCCTGCAATTCCAAATACAACAACAACCTTGGCCATTAAATAAAATTCATCGGGAGCATTATTTAAAAAATCACTAATTTATGTACTCGTAAAAATCGCAGCTTTCTTGGTCGTGTAACCTTTCCCATTTTGTTTCAGAAATGTAGTTAGTTTGATGACGGTGCAGTCAGAGATAACTCGGAATCAGACATTTTTTTCACTTCATATTATTCAAAATAACTATTAAACAACTACTGAGTTCGCAATTTTTAAATCAAATCAATAGAGTTAAATTGACAGATATTTGTTTACTTCAGAGGATTCCTTAGCAACGCAGGTCTAGTTGTCGCTGAAAGTACAACAGCCTACCATTTTAAAAATTCAAATTTCGCATCTATAATTTTCTGACTTTAATATATTATAACAATATGTATTGTCAATATTTAATCGTCGTTTTCCTCGTCACAGCTCTCGCTTTTTTGTCACAACCTCGAGCTAAAATCTAATACTTTTTTCCCTTGTATAATAAATAACTATTATTTTTCACTTGTATATTATATGTTTGTTTCACCTTGGATACGGTTACTATAAACACACTCATTATGCCCTAGGCCATTACGCCCGCATTTGTGGGCATAATGGATTTAAAACGCCCGCTTATTATACTAGGAGAAATGAAGCAAATTTCATTGATTAAATACTTCATAATCCTTATCGTATCCGACTCTAGATTTCTCCGGCAATTAATTATTCGCAGCTTTGGCTGCATTTTCTATGATATTCTTGGGTAAATTCATTTTCATTTTCATTATTTCTATAAGACTACACAAAGAAAGCAGCATGACATTCACTGAATATGATGACAAAAATATTCACAAACGTCAAACTATCAACAAATGACATGCCTACTATGAGAAGGAAAATGGATAGGAGCAATTAAACGATTTCAAAATCGCTCGGGCCAGAGGCCCTCGGGCCGAATGTTTCCCTCAGGGCATAAGGATCTATATAACGCACTTGGTACATAAATAACTATTAATTAATTTTTTAAATTTAAATCAACGATCGGAGAAAAAATAGTATGTATAATTCGTGGGAAAAGCATATTCCCAAACTCCTGTGTTACCAGACGAGGAGCGTAGCGACGAGTCTGGTAATTATCACAGTCGTTTGGGAATATTATGCTTTTCCCACTAATTATACAATATACTATAATCAACAATAAAGAAATACAATTATATATGTTTAATTCATTTATTAAAAAAATACTTCTGTTTGAATGAGTATGTACATAATAATAGTGAACAGACTAAATAAATACAAAACAAATATAAGTACCATTAATTCTATTTATATTAGATATACAGGTTCTACTGATGAAATTAGGCCGGTTTACTACTTGGTTTCAAGAAATTGACAAATTGTACAAATCCTATTTTACAAATAAATCTATCATTAATGGTTAACTTCATAAAAATATACAGCAAAGCTCTGTGAAAATATACAATAATTTAACAATTTTCAGGTTAACGAAAACAATAGATCTATTATATTAAATTTAAGAACTGATAGTATTGTCATTTTCAATTTACACAAAAACTCTTTCACAAATAATTATAATTAGGTGGATACTATACACACATTTATTGAAATATCCGATAGGCACTTAATAATATAAAATTAAAACAAATTTTAACAATATTCTTAAAAATCATCAATCACAGTGTCTAAATCACATGAATCGATAACACCATTGAGCCTCCTGAATTCTTATTCCAGTTAATATTCAAATTTAATCAATTCAATACATTAACAGTATATTGCACATACCTATCAACGTAAATTTTTTCAACTATTGTTAGGATGAATCTAAATGGAAATAATTTTTCTGGAAAACATAGATGTATTTTTATAATTCAATATAGTTTGCATATTTATAATGATAAAACATTTTAACAGTTATTTACATTATTGACTATGTATTTATAAAATCATTGTTTAATGATATAACTTGCAGAAGAGTGCATAAAAATAAATATTTATATATATATATATATATATATATATATATATATATATATATATATATATATATATATATATATATATATATATATATATATATATATATATATATATATATATATATGTATATGTATGTATATATTATTTTTCATATAACAATCAAATACTGAAATTATATTCTGAATAGTTTTTATTCTTCAAATAAATTCATATGTTGTTTTTCAATGTCGCTACAAATATGTAAAACATCCTTTAAATTTTATTCGAGTGAAATATAAGTTGAGCTATTCATTCTGAAAGATATATCATTATCAGTAAAAATCATACGTTTAGATTCAAATAATAATTTACAACCTTTTTAGGATTTACATGAAGTTTCTAAAGACTCGAAATCAAAACAAAAAATAAATGTACGAAAATTCGATGCCACTATTGAAACTATGGAGGAAAATACGAGAATGGAGGATCGTATTCCATTTTTTCCCAGTTAAAAACTATGAAACTGACCTTTGTTTCACCTCTAACAACTGAGGGTAATTTTCAACAATATTCAGGAGTATTCCATCGATATAACTTCTCAGGTCAATATTTACTTCTTGTTGTTCCTTCAAGGCCTGTTGAATCTGTGGGACAAATATTAAGAGTTATTTTAACATGAAAAGTTGCACTTTTTGAAAACTAAAAGTATTCCAAAATACAGACAGCTTTATTTTGTCTGTACATGCATTTAGTTTAGTTTCGAAATATAATGAGCTGTTATTATTCTCAACATTTAGATGTATTTGATAACTAGAAATACTTTTAGCAACACTTGCAACATATATATTATTATACACTTTACTTTATTACTATTTTTTAAAGAAATTTTTGAGTACCTATGTATAAGTCTGAAACGTGGTTTACTACGAGTAAATATCAAATCAAGACACTAATCATCTTAAGTGACAACTTAATCAAACAAGGTCTAGGCATACTTGTAGTACAGTTAGGAAATTCAAACTTATTATAAATAAAGATTACAGTCACGAATATGAGTTGTACGTTAATTTTGTCCAGGAGTATAGGTAATATATATATATATATATATATATATATATATATATATATATAATATATATATATATATATATATACACATATATATATATATATATATATATATATATATAATATATATATATATATATATATATATATATATATATATATACATATATATAATATATATATATATATATATATATATATATATATATATATATATATATATATATATATATATATATATATATATGTACATATGTATATATATACATGTAGGTATAGTTTTTTAAATAGAAACATACATGGGTCTGTATATCAAAAAGCTCCTTCAAATTCCTCCAAAATGATTCACACATCAGTTTTCCCAATTTTCAAATAACGAAGTGATTATTAAAACTCTTATTCTTATTAGTACCCTTTGCTCCTGAGACCGACCCTGTTTAAACAATAATATCAATTTTTCGTAGTAACGTAGTTAATTGAAATATTCAAAAAAATTAGTATTGATCCTAAACATTTGCTCCACTCATTATTCAATTTTATCTATCTATAATCAAGTAGGTGTTCGAAATGACCACCTTCTTTTTCAACACAACATTGTACTCTCCTAATAAAATAAGCGTGAACCTTTTGGAGTATTTCTGGTGTAATACTATTGAATACTTCTATAACCCTATCTGTAAGGTTATCCAGGGTTGAGACCGGTGTAGCGTAGACTCTGTTTTTGATATAGGCCCACAGAAAAAAGTCGATACATCTAATGTCTGCAGATCTTGCTGGCCATCTTACGGGACCGTTTGTGCAAATCCAGTGGTATCCAAATCGTTTATGCAAGTAGTCGGTTACTAATCTGGCATTGTGAACACCACGCCCGTCCTGCTGAGAATACATATCTCTTCTTTGTATCAACGATAAATTGTCCAAATCGCTTTCAATTTGATGCATTAAAAAATACAATTATCTTTCATTATTCAATGGCTCATCAAAAAAATTGGTCCAATATTATAATTATAGTTTATTCCAGCCCATACATTGCAACCAAACCTTTCTTGATGATTCCCCTCTCTTAGCAAATGCGGATTTTCCTTGGCAATACCTGCAGTTATTTTTATTGAACATTCCATTATAAGTAAAGCGACTCTCATCGGAAAATAAAATTTTTTTCTGGAAACTCTCATTGTTTAACATCCAGTTACAACCAGTTACAATATTGCACTCTCCTAGGACCATCATCTTCGTATAGGTGTTGATGCAGTTCATATGTACAACTTTTATCAACTTAGGAAAATGCATGATCCAGATAATGAAGATGAATTTATTATTAATAGAGATACAGAAATAGATATTTTGGCTTTCATAGATTTAAATCCTACGTAATCTATCAGGGAAATTTCGCAGAAGTCAGGAATAAGTCACCAGTCCGTACACAATATTTTGATAAAACTTTTATATTTATGTTTTATCAAAATATTGTGCACGGACTGGTCACTAATTCCTGAATTATGCGCAATTTCCCTAGTAGATGACGTAGGATTTAAATCCACGAAAGCCTAAATATCTATTTCTCTATCTTTATTAATAATAAATTTATCTTCATTATCTGGATCATGTATTTTCCTGAGTTGATTCTCAACTTTTGAAAACTGACGTCGGTTTGGATGATTTCTTTCGGGAAAACGTTCGGCATACATAAATGCTATCTGAGTGCATTTTTCCTGCATTCTCCGTATATTAACACCAGGTCAACTTTCTCATACTGTGTATAACGAAAGAGATTTTCTATTTTAAATATTGAATCTAATGGTTAACTACTAAAACTATTAGAGATGTTCTGAATACCTTCACACTCAATGTTCAATGAATAAATTGAATTTATTTGACAGCTTCAAAATAAATGAGCTTTATGATTTTTGTTTAAATCTATTATACTCGTATAAGTACCTATTGCATTATCATGAACAACATTCAATTGATATAAATAAGTAATTATTAAGACTATAAAATCTAGTGAAATTGAGCAAAACTAGTGTATTTTTTTATTAAACGTGCAAAGTACTCTTTTCAAAATTTTTCATATTTCGTAAACATATTTCGGTCTCAGGAGCAAAGGGTACTAATATGAATAAGAGTTTTAATGATTACTTCGTTATGTAGGAATTGAGAAAACTGATGTATGAATCATTTTGAAGGAATTTGAAGGAGCTTTTTGATATAAAGTGTGGACCATGTATGTTTCTATGGGCGATATTTTAAATCTATTATCTATGATTTAGACGACGTAGCAGCCATCTACGAAAAAAAAACAAAATTGAAACGGCGCTAGAATTGACATTTGAGAGATGGAATGTATGTATTTGAAGCCTCAGAATTGAAATATGTAAAAATATATAGGGTGTTCCATTTGAATATTTAATTTTTATATCGTTTTCTGTGAAACCGAAAGTCAGCCATATTGATTTTGTATGTGAAAAATTCAAAATTATGTCCGAGATAAATCACTCGAACAATAAAACCGAAGAATCCATTAAAAAGTTATAGGGATGGCCCATCACTCATTTACACCCGGCTTACTATGTATATATGTTTCAGGAAAAGTTCAATATCTTATGCTGAGCTGAAAAATTGCTTTCAATACTAGTTAACATCCAATATAGTTTTCAATATACCGATATAACTAACAAGCAATTGACTATTTCTACTGGCAGAAAACAAGAAAGAATTATAAATTTTATACCAACTAAAAAATGTCCCTTTTCGAGATGATAATGATTTCAAATCACGACGATAATTGAATGGTTCCTAATTCTTCAAAGTAAATAACAAACTAAAATATACACTTTACAAACAAGTTTAAATCGAATAGATTATTCAGTTTATTTGTTATTTTATATTAGAGTTATTCGAAACTATTCTAAATATGTGAACACATGCAAACATGCAATTTTCATTTATAAAAATCAATCAAATCAAATATTGAATTATTATGAATTGATCGATTTTTTGAATTACCTCAACCAAACATAGGAATGTGCATACCTTAGCTAAAGTATCGCTATCTTCGACAATGGCATTCTAAAAGAGAAAAAACAAATCAGCGGTATGTACAAATTTTCATGGTAAAATTGATGATTCACAAAATCCAAAATTTAAAAGGGGATATAATCTGAAATAATTTTGGTTTATAACTACAGTAAACTCTTCGATTAAAGGGCGGCCGCACATTTACTACAATAGGTTCCGATTGTCTGAAACGATTGTCGGATCAGGGCATCTGACGCTCAAATACCTATACTTTTATACGATCATATCGCACACCTACGATCCGATATCGGATCGGACGTCCGACTCGGATGCACGAGCAGTGCGTCCTTCCAATCGGACCGATAAAAAGTCTGATCCGACTACCGGAAGGCAAGCCGTGCATTGTTTTTGCATAGTCTGCCGATTTGAAATCGTTTCAGACAATCGGATCCGATTGTCTGAAACGATTTCAAATCGGACCACTAGCGCACACTGCCGACAAAATACGTCCGATTTTATTTGAATATCACAAGCAGGGATATTTTTCGACCGTGGTAATCAACTATTCAGTATCGCACATGGTTCGACAATTCCTTTTTCTATACTCCCAGTCAAAAACTGACAGAAATAATCGTATGTTTGCGGTAGACTATGCAAAAACAATGCACGGCTTGCCTTCCGGTAGTCGGATCAAACTTTTAATCGGTCCGATTGGTAGGATGCATTGCTCGTGCATCCGAGTCGGACGTCCGATCCGATATCGGATCGTAGGTGTGCGATATGAAGATATGATCATATAAAAGTATAGGTATTTGAGCGTCAGATGCCCTGATCCGACAATCGTAAATGTGCGGCCGGCCTTAATCAGGATAATCTCAAAAACAAAATAATCTATATGACATAGAAATAGATGTGGGGTTTTCATGGTTTCAATGAGATCCAGAACGTTCCATCTTGTCATAATTTTAAATACAGAAAGAAAATGACAAGGGTTCTACTTTCTGTAAGGTTTTAATTTTTCTTTCTTAAAATAATATGAACACAATAAAAGTCGTAAGAATATGAACACAATAAAGGTCATAAAAATCATATAAATATTTTCATAATCAATTAGTTTCGGATACTCAATAAGTAACATCAATTTTAATTTATGTCTTTTTCTGAATTTATTTTCGGAAAAGGAAAAGAAGTTGTGTACCATTCATTTTCTTCTGAAAACCAATCTAACAAAAGCTACGCATTCCAAGCGATGAAGGATAGGTTATGTGAATTAAGCAGGTACGTGAGAAAGCAACACACAAAACTGAGGCGGTGCAATTAGGATTAGAGAATTTGTGGAGTTGCAAGTTTTTCCCTCATGAGTAATTAAAACTACATATTTGGAATTAAATTTTGATCCATTTGTCCATTCAACAAATGATGAAATGTCAAAATGATTTTCAATCGATATGTGATAAGGGGTCTGTTGTGATCATGTCCATCCTAACTCCTTATTGATGATAGCTATGTCATCATGAACGGAAACTTTGTTATCAACTGTAATTATTCATGGTATTCGCTTGACCTTCTACTATATTCAATGATAAGTGAAAATCAGTCCCATCAATGATTGCTTAGGTCGAAATATAATACGGTAGTCTAACCAGGACACGACAGCATCCAGGCCAGACCCATAGTTGACAAGTTGTAATATAACAACTTCATAAAGATTGATTTGGGATAAGTGGTAATGTTATTCATTCTCATAATTTTAATAATAGGAAGGAAGCGTACGACCAACGATTATTGATTTATACTTCTCACAACTTGCGAGTTAATTATCCATTGTATCAGTTTCCATAATATCTTAGAAAAACATAATTTTCCCCACCATACTGTTCTATACGATATTTTTGTTATCATAGCAGAATTATCTTTGTTTATGTTTATATAATTTCCGGATAACACCCAACATTAACTTATAATTTCCACAAACTATCGACTTAATTACTATTTGTTTCCATCCATTTAATCAGTTCTCATAATATCTACATTATGAAAACATATTTTTTGCCATCTGTTCTATACGATGCTTTCCTTTTCATATCCTCAACAATCTAAACATTTTGCTAGCTCAGGAAAATCCGGCAGCACTGCATGTGTATTTCGTTTTGTTAGTATGAAAGCGCATACTTGGATGCATTCCTGTCGTGATGTGATCGAGACCCGTACTCAGACAAGATTTTTTACCCCATGTCTTCTGCTTATTGGCATGTAATTGGACTCAAGATCAACTAGTGATTTATTATTTCTTATTTGTAAAATTCATTCAAGTTTTAAACATAATCACCTTTCACTTAGATACATTAAGTCACAGGTTTTTCAATACTATTTAAAATAAGTATTCGTTTCAGCAAATGACCTCATATGTCATAGCCATAATTTTTCGGCGAAGCCAATTCCTTTCATATATATATATATATATATATATATATATATATATATATATATATATATATATATATATATATATATATATATATATATACACCAAATCTAACGTATATGGTGGATGCGAAGCAATTCGTATCCAAACTCATGAAATTTCACTATCGCCGTTGATAACCCCCCTCTTTGGACGAATTCATGTTTTGTCAAAAGTTAGGAATTGCGAAAGTCAGGAGACAGATCACGAAAAAGAAAAACGAATCCTGTGAAAAGAAATGTACAACAATCGACGCATATTTACGAGGAAGCAAAAGCACAGAAAGCTGGAAAGTATTGAAATCACTAGGTCAGAACAAAAAGACAGATATAATATCCCCCATTTCTTTACAAAAGTGGGACCAATATTTCAGCAAACTGCTTCAAGAAGATAGAGACCAATTTAAAGATACCAGCCTCGATGAAGATGCAATATCTGCGTATGACAGCGTTTCGCTTATCAAACTCTGGGAGGCCTTAGAAACAACAAACATAAACATAATGATAATAAAAGCTGTTGAAGAAATGTATTAAAACTCCAATATCAAAATAAAAATAAAAAATAAACTTTTCAGCGGTTTCTATACAAATAAAGGATCAAAGCAGGGATGTTGTCTATCCCCTACGCTTTTTGAAATCTATCTGGAGAAGACTCTACGGCAATGGAAGCGTAATTGCGGCAATATGGGTATACCACTAAACAACACTACCCTCTACACCTTGAGCTTCGCTGACGATCAAGTAGTCATGGCGCAAGACCTCGATGATGTGGAATATATGACTAGGAAGGTTATCGAGGAATATAACCTCTAGGGACTAGAAGTGAACATTAACAAAACATAGTACATGTGCATCGGGGGACTCCAACAGGATATGTTACTGCAAGATGGTCGAAATATTAGAGGCGCTGAAAAATATAAATATCTGGGAACAAAGATATCTAGTAACGGGACCCTAGATGAAGCTATCAAGGACAGAAATAACCAAGGAAGAAAAGCAATATCCATGCTCAACAGCGTTCTATGGGACAGCAGTATATCTAAAGCAAATCAACATCGAATATATAACGCGATAGTGAAAAGTATAGTATCCTATGGTAGCGAAGTTTGGCAGCTGAAGGAGAAAAATGTCCATATGCTTGAATCAACAGAAATGGATTTTTGGCGACGTGCTGCAGGAAGGTCCAGAATGGAATGAATAACGAACAACAGAATACGGGAATGGGGGTAAAACGCACAATAACTGACGATATAAGAACTAAACAGTTTAAATGGTACGGCCACGTACAAAGGATGGCTGAAGAGAGACTGCCAAAACAAATTTGGAAGCCAACTGGAAGACGCAAAAGAGGAAGGCCTCGGAAAAGCTGGAGGGAGGGGATAGACAAAGAAATGAGAGAACTTGGTTTGGAGGGATAGAGATCAATGGTGACTGGGTATCGGAAGACGTCGGAGAATGTATATATATATATATATATATATATATATATATATATATATATGTATATATAATTATTTATTCGAATTGTTGTTGCCTGTGAACTATTTCTAATCAAAACTTTTGAAATTTTTGATAAAGCCACGAATGTCGTGGCGAAACGTCAACTTTTTAATAAAATCGAGTTTTTTAAGATTCAAAAAGCCTGTTATTGCTAATAATTATCAAGAGATTATGTAAATATATATATATATATATATATATATATATATATATATATATATATATATATATATATATATATATATATATATATATATATATATATATATATATGAATTGCAACATGCATCTTGTGGAAAGCTTGCTCATATTCAAATGACATGTTGAACTAATGTACACCCATTATCACCATTGATAAGTCCCTCTTTGGACTGTTCTTTGGTCTATGGTGTGCTTGACGAATTTATGTTTTAGCATCAGTTATAGATTGAAGCATTCCATCTTGCGGAAAACTGGTTAGTTAACAAATGGAATTTTAAATGAATGTACCCCCATTCAATTGAAATGTCCATAATTTGAGCAACTTAACGCAATTTCAATCTCTGGATTTTAAATAATTTCAGAAGTGGAAATTTCATTTGGACGACCTCGACGATATTTATGCTTGCACGTTTGAATTAAGCTGTGCAATATTCCAGGATTTATAACAAAGGAGCCATATTTCCATAAATTTCGTTGATCACTGCCAAATATCATTATTTGTTTTTTTCAAAAACAAGTGTTCTTTTATTGCTAGAAACTTTTTTCACTGTTGAAGTCACAGGTAAGTTTATCAGACTCAATCAAGCATCGACTTGACAGTTTGAGAGAAATGTGATATCACTTTCTGGCACTGCCATCTCTGACCCAAATCTCAATTTGAGATCGGTTGAAACATACATTTTAGAAAGAATTTCAACAAGAGAATAAATACAATTCTAGTTCCAGGCATGCTGAAAACTATGTATTTTTCCATACATATGAATTAAGATTGGTGATCATTTTTATTCGGAGACATATTTAATTTATTAGCAGAATTATAAATACTTCGAAATAAGTATTCACATTTCAAAATTAAACAAAAATGGATATTTATATGTATGGACATAAGAGAATTCCAAAGAAGGCAAACTCATCAGATTTTTAATCTCATTAACTCAAATCTAAAATTATTTCGATACCAGTTTCATGTTGCTCAGGATGAGTTATTAAAAAAACATTAATAGAAATGTTTTCTTCTAGGCCAAGTCATCGATACAAATAACGCCATTAGAAAAAACGGCTCAAATTACCTATTTTGAGCATCTTGTCTGAATCACCCAGTATACTCGTATGTCTATACCCGAGGTTCCCAAACTTTTTTTTCTCATAGACCACTTTGAAAATTTTGCTGGTTCCGGTGGACCTCTGCAGCTACATTTCTACCATATACCCAAAACTCGACAAAAAATGTGAAGATTGGATCTAACTATGGAAATTTGCGTTGGGGCTGAGTTCCAACCACGAATTAACAGTTTTCGAAAGAAAAGTGAAAATTTATTGATTAATTAGTTAATTGTTTGTGCTGTGAGCGGATGTCAAAAAAGCAAAGTTGGCAAATCCAAAAAGTGATTCCATCTAACTTCACTTTTTTGACATCTACTCAAAGTACAAGAAACCAATAAATTCTCCCTTATCTTATTTAGAAAATTATCAAACTGCTTTCGAAGTCATCATGCAGGGCAATTAAAGGTTGAACATATGTCTGAATATTCTCATCAAGGCATTCTATCTGTGACAAAGTACTCACTTTTTCCGTCACTGGCAAACACTATCATCGATTCGCTTTCCTTTTCTTTTCGAAACTCAGGAAAGAAATGAGTAACGTTTATCCTTGGCATTCATATGCCAAAGTATATTGGTAATGAATCAAACAAGTTCATGCAAGATTGCAAGCACACACACCACAAGCCGTATTTCTTCCCTTTGCAAGTCTGAACAAGAGTTGCGGACGACGGGGAGCGATGCTTTGCAAGTGTCGACACGATGTACTGAATATGGAATAAGCAAGTTTTTACAAGTAACAGTCGCTGAACTACTTAAAATAAGTGTTAAAGTGAAGCCAACATTTTATTTCTTCAATATCGAAACCAGATAAATTTTCGTGGACCCTCGCTTATAAATTGTGAACTCCCATATTTTTGTCACGCCAACGTAGACCCCCCCCATCGAGTCTCCCGTGGACCCCTGGGGGTCCACCTGGACCACTTTGGGAATCACTGGTCTATACGCTATAGATATACTGCATATACATGGGATGACTTCTTTTCATATTTTTCAGAAAAATTATTTTTTTAACATGAATAATTTTTGGCAAGGACGTATGGTCCCATAAATATCCTTTTTATTTATTTATTTGTAATTGTTAATAAGTTATTTTTAAGAATTCTGTGATAAAAACTTAGAAAACATTCAAATAAAATAAGCATAAATTATATCTTGTGAAATCGCGCATAGCATCCAGTACGTTAGTCAGTTAATTTCAAGCAACAAAGCTGTAAATTTGAGATTTTCTATATTGGAGATATGACAAACTTGAAATAATATATCAAGAGAATTATATTTCTCATAGATGAACATTTTTCATGAATAACCAGTGACAGGAAAAATTCACGAATATTCATTATCTTCGCTACATTGTCAGATCAACAACACTAACCTCATCCTTAGTCATTGCTTCTAATTCCGCAGCAAGACTGTTTTCCGCAGCAGTCAACCTCTGTCCCTGCTCAAGACCAGCGTGTAGCAGACTTGCTTGAAGTTCTTCGTTGGCCTCTTCAAGTTGAGCATTAGTCGCTCTCAGTGCCGATATTTCTTCGTGGAGTTCTTCCAATCGAAGAGTATCAGGAGATGTGGTAGGCAATGCAGGTGTTCTCGCGTCTGTTCTCAATCTTTCTACCTCCAATGACAGTTCTTCTATTAATTGGTTCTGAGCATTGTGCTCTTTAATCAGTCTGAAATTTGTTGAAATGATTTTATTTACAGCTGATACTATTAGAAGGAACGTATTCTTTACAAAATTACAATTTCATTTGAATTTGAGTACAATCAATTTTGCATAAATTTTCACCTACCTTTTTTCTTGATCTCTAGAACTATTGGCTTGATCTTTGGCGGTTATCACTTCGTTGGTGAGATCCTGCACTTGATCCATTAAATTTTTTCGTTCAGTCTCTAGTTTCTCGATTCGTATTCTCTGTCTTGCGATTTCTTCTTTCAAATTAGAATTTTCCGTTTCTGCAGATAGAAGTCGTATACTAGCATTTTCAAGCTGTAATTGTTTTTCGCGTTCTAACCTTGCCAAAATTTCTTTAGACCTCCTCTGTTCGTCCTAAAATTATTTTCATAGTAAGTATAAATTAATTTCCTCTATATGATAATAGCATTGAAAAATACAAATATATATATATGCTTTTGCAGTGCACTTTACTTGTGACTCATATTAAATAAACAGAGACTGAATAACATATGCATGGATGACCATGAGTAAACTGTGATCGAAGATTTTTATGAAAGATTGAAATGAATATTGTAGAATTTAAATTGATAGATAAGTGGGGTATACTATATTTGGTGTTCTTATCTGAAAATTGATGAATATATATAGGTATATATATATATATATATATATATATATATATATATATATATATATACAGTGGCGTAGATATCTTTTTGCGATGGGGGGGGGATATGACTTAGTGCAAAATTTCATAAGTTTTTCTTCTAAAGTTCTATTCCTGTTGATGAAAATAATCTTTCATGTAGATAGTACAAAATAAGCAGAAAAATTGAATTGAATTGCAAAATATTTAAATTATTTGAATTGGAAAAAATTTATCAAGAATTAGTGAAAAATTGAATTATATTAAATTATATATAATATAATATATAAATCATTGAACATATTCTTGGGAAAATTAGAGAAGAAAACCTAGTTTTAGGCGTTTTTCGACATTCATGACTTCGTCAGCTGTGATTCCAATGTCACGATGAATTGCCAGAGCAGCCAAACCTTTCAAAAACAGAAAATCAGACAAACAATTAATTTGTAATGAATTTTATATATTCAGAAGGGTCATTACAAGTCCACTTCTTTTATCGTGCTCCTTTGAATCGTTTCTATTCGCTTCAAACGTCGATACCGGCAGCATAGCTAATATTCTGAACAACATATTGATATTCGAAAAAAAAATTTCTAGGCAATCATCAAGCTCTATTATTGAATTTTTAGGCTTAACATCGCCCTTACGAATTAAATATTTCTTCCACAGTTTCAATTTACGAGAACAGCAGGTGTGGCAGTAAGAAATTTTTGATAAAACTCATCAGTTTTGATGAATTTATCAACTGCTTTGTCAATTTCGTATAAATCATGCTTGAAAAACATCAAAAATCTTTCTAATATATTTAGTCTAGTCAAGAAGTGCTTTTTTGTTCAACTTTTTTTATGGAAAAATATGAGCAAGGTGTCTCTCGATTCGGAATAGCATATAGACGTTTTTTGAGAAAAATAAAAATTCGCTCGCGAAAATTGTGAAAGTAAACAATATACTGAAAAAAGGGGGTTTGGTTCTTTGCCAATATGTCAAATATTAATTGAGATTCTTGAAATCTGAAGAAAGATTCGAAAAGAAGAGGAAATTTCCCAAAAAAAAGACCCAACTACTGGAACTGTAGGATCAATATTCATAATTTTCTTAGATAGGTAAAAATATGGCCGAAAACGGGTAATTTGGTTTGGGCAAGTCACGCCCATTTAGGACACTTCAACAATTATTTTTCCATATGAAATATGAAAATAAAGGAATGAAAAATTCAGACAGTTACTAAATCGACGAATGAGCAATAATCCAGCGATAATAGCGATTTTTGAATTAGTTATGCAATAGTTAATTAACAATTTTTTGGTACTTGAACATGAAAAGTGTGATAACTGTTCACTATGGATCTGAAATTATTTTTCATTCTTGAAGCTATTATCATAAGGCTTCAGAGTAAATCCTCATTGAAAAAATTTCAATTTTTCAGTTGTTTATTGACAATTTCCGTAGGTATAGTTTTGCAAAATCAAAATAAATTTTTTTTTTATAATTTTAATGATCCGTTTTTTAATATCGGAAGCTACATGGAAATGGTTTTTTCAATATTCATCTCCTATTGTTTAAAAAATTGTTATAAACAAATGCGTTGTTTATAAGAGAATCAAGAGAAGAAAGTTATGATTAATTAAAGTGCGTAAATTGTTAATAAAAAACTGAAAAATTAAACTTTTTTTAACAGGAACCTATTCTGCATTTTTTTTGAAACTAGCTCCAAGAAAGCAAAAAAAGTATCAGATCTATAGTTTAACAGTTATTACACTTGCAATGTTCTTGTTCAAGCAGCAAAAAAACTATTGCATAACCAATTGAAAAATCGCGATAAAAATGTTTTGTGACTGGATTATTGTTCATTTACCTATCCAGTAAGAACCTGAAATGTTTATTATTAAAGTGTCCCAAATGAGCGCTACTTTCGCAAGCCAGACTACCCGTTGTCGGCCGTATTTTGACTCTGAGAAAACTATAAATATAAATCCTACAGTTCCGGGAGACTTTCTTTTAAAAAATTTCCTCTTTTTGTATATGTATTTAGATATCAAAAATATCAATTAGTTTTTGAGATAATTTTTTCTTTCAGTAAATTGATTATAACTTTTACAATTTTCAAGAACGGAACTTAAATTTTTTCAAAAAATATCTTCATGCTCTTTCGAATCGAATGACATCTAGTTCATATTTTTCCGAGACTCATGAACAAAATTGAACACAAAAAGCACTTGTTGACTAGACTATATTCTCATGATTATTAAATCTTTCTCCAAGTCCAGAAATGGATTGAACGCTATCACAGAAAATTTTTATTTACTTCAAAATGTTATAGAGTAATTAAATTGTCAAAGCCAAAAGTTACTCATATTTTGATACCTACTCTACCTCAAAAAATATTAGAAATATTAAATATTGATTGAAAATATTCTATGTAAACAGAAATTTAATCAGTCACTAGGAACAAAAAACGTGTGTGACATGGAAAATTTTATTTACCAAGGAAGAAGTCAATCAGAACCTCTTCGCACTTCTTTCTTTCCAAATTTTATACTACCTATACTATTAAACAAAACTGCTCGTGTTTTATATATAATACTACACCATTAAACAAAAGCTCGAGCAGTTTTGTTTAATAGTAAGTACAGTATACAATTTATAAAGAGAAGAAGTGCGAGGTGATTTTGGTTGACTTCTTCCTTTCGAAATAAAAATTTTCTATTAGACCCATTTGAACTTTTTTAAACACGTTTTTTGCTCAAAGTGACCGATTAAACTTACTAATTGAACATTGAATAGAAAATGCTCAAAACTACTAGTTACTTCACCCAAAATTATAAAACGATTCAATTTCTTGATTGAATTATAATGTTGAAATTATAAGTAGATATTGCATACACAATTGCACAGTCGTCACGAAAACATATCTAGATGATTTTCATATAATCGCACATACATAATACCAAAAGAGGTGCTAGTGCTTAATAAATTTCATGTAGGTATACTTAAATACGTAGATACGAAGACTTTTATTCAATTCTATTATAATTTTCGTAGGCTCATGGGGGGATTGATCCCCTTGTTCCCCCTCCTATCTACGCCACTGTATATATATATATATATATATATATATATATATATATATATATATATATATATATATATATATATATATATATATATAGATAATCTTATAAACATAGGTTCATAAAAACTTCGTAAACAGTGTACAGGGTATTATAATATGAGTTTAGGATATGGAAAGTAGACATGTCCCTTGAAAATGTATCCTCTTACAGATTCTCAAAACCAAATGGTTGTGTGCAAAATAATATATAATTACATTTGCAAGGGCCATGTCTACTTTCCATATCTTGAACTTTTTGCCTTTGATAGATTCTAGAAAATGAAGTTTTTTTTGGTATTGTCAGTAAGTTTAGTAGGCTCTTGCTTTATCAAAATAATCTCTTGCTTTTATTAATTTTGGCCATTCAAATTTGAAATTGTAACTTGTATGTGCACAGGGTTATAAATTAAATGTTTAAGTTGTGAACTGTCAGTTGTAACACCTTGTAGATCAGCAACGAAGAGTTTGTGGTAATATGTTTATGAATATTTAATCATGAAATACATTGCCAAATCGGAAGACATAGTACTACTAAGTAGCATTTAACTAACAAACAAATGATATATATATATATATATATATATATATATACATATATATATATATATATATATATATATATATACTATATATATATATATATAAATATATATAATATATATATATATATATATATATATATATATATATATATATATATATATATATATATATATATATATATATATATATATATATATCACAAAATGAGCTTAGGAAGGTATAACGAAATATGTAAAAAAATTACTATTCACTAAATTTAAAAACAATAATCTGAAATCTACCACTGAGATGTTTGAATAATTCTTTGAAAAATGGTACGGACAGTATAAGTAGGTACCTATATTGGACAAAGGACCCCGCACGGGAACCCATATAAAATGGTTCTCGTTGGACTTTCTTCATTTTTTTATATGTTTTTATATCCTTTGTTATCAATAAAAGTGGAGGTTTTGAACAGTTTCTATGTCTAGTTTCGGTTTTATGGATTTTTGAAATGTTGCGATTAAGCCAATAATGTGATAATGCTTTAAAAACTTTGTTAGTGTGAAATAATTTTTGTTATTATAACTTTGGGACCAACTGTAGATATTTCACGAATAATATATATTTTTCATTCTTTTTTTAACAATTGCAGATCAGAAATGATTCTTTTCCCTTCAGGGCGACTATAAAATAGTTACAAAGTATGTCAAAAATTAATTTATATAACAGTATTCCTTAAACTTTTATTGGTATTATATTAAACACTTTTGAGAAAATCTAAATATTAAAGACGCTACTTTATTCATCATCCACCTAAATAGAAACCATAAAATTGTATTCTGATCCGACCTACATAGGTAAGCAAAACAGCTCAACATGACAGTTACAAAACTAGCGAAAATCGACTTCCTAGATTTTTCACCACATACCAGCTAAGAAAAGTATTGGTTGGCTCAGCGTTGCCAACGACAACAATAAATATGGCGACTGTTCATGAAAAAATGTCAACCAAATTGTACCTTCGTTTAGTTTTTAATTCAGCTTAAACAATTTTTAATCATTAATTATTATTTAGTTCTACTTTTGTATTAAAAAAATGCCATTTAATAATAATAATAACCGTGTCAATTGTTATGTGTGTAATGTTTTATGTGAAGTAAGATTCACAACAAGATTGGTAAATACTGAAATCAATGAACACAAGAGGCATATAGCTATTTTAAGAAGAGAAAACTTAAACCACCCTGCCTTGGAGTTTAACGACAATTCTCGAGTTTGTTTCAATTGTTCAAGATCTCTTAATGAAGAAATTGAAATGGTACAACAGGATTCGGAATGTTTAAAACTGAATATTTTAAAGCAATCAGCGAATGCGTCTTGTATAATTTGCAATGAACAAAGTCATTTAGGGCAAGTTTCACCAAACTTTATTACTGACATCTTTATAAAAAGCAATATTTATGTTCCGAAAATAGTGCGTGTTTGCTCACGACATTTGGACGAAAACGGCCTTTTACCGCCAGAACTACTACCCGGTTTGCAATTTGTACATCGATCGTATAATCCTAAGAGCACCCAATTACAACGAATCTTACAGAACTTACGACAGAAAATTAATAATCAAAATAAGGGATTTGAAGGTGTTAATGATTTCACTAACAATGATTTTCCCTGTGTTTCTTCCCTTACTAAAGTTCAGTTTGAAGAACTGTATACCTCATGCGGGGGTGTTGAAGATAACGATCATTATGTAAGAGCAGTTTCAAAGAAGGATCTTTTAACTTTTCTGTGTAAAATGCGTCAGGGTATATTTGATGAATTTTTAAAAATAATTTTTAATTATTCAAGCAGACAAGCTGTAAACAATGCAGTTGCTACTACAAGAAGATCGATTATGACTGGCTTTGTCCCGCAAAACCTCAGTCTTCAGACTATTACTAGAGCGGAATACATTAATAATCACATCACAGAATTTGCTAATGAATTATACAATCCAGAACCAGGTATGCCCCGAGCAATATGTTATGTTGATGGTACTTACAGCCAATTACAAAGAAGCAGAAACTTTAGATTTAGAAGCTTGAGGCAATCATATTCAACCCACAAACACACTCATCTGGTGAAGCCGGTTCTGGTTACAGCTCCAGATGGCTATATCTTAGATATTCACGGGCCATATTTTGCAGATGGCAAAAACAATGATGCCTCACTATTGCACGCAAAATTTGAAAGAGATGCCAATAGATTGCAACAATGGCTTCAAGCGGGTGATATTGTGATTTGCGATAGAGGGTACCGCGATTCAGTACCGGTACTAGAAGAGTTGGGAATGTCATGTCTACTCCCATCTTTTCTGCAACCCGGACAAAACCAGCTGTTAACTGAAGATGCAAACCAATCCCGTCTTGTCACGAAAACAAGATGGGTTATTGAAAGTCGAAATGTACATCTAAAAACTATTTTCAAGTTACTAGAAGGAGTAAGTCCAATGTCCCAATTAACTCATTTAGGAGATTTTTACCGTATTGCTGCGGCTTTAATCAACAAATTCAGGTCAACTATAAACATGCAGAATGCAGATAATGCTTTGGCAAGGAGAATGCGAGAGAAATCCATCAGGGTAAATCGTTTACGACTACGTGTTTCAGAGAATAACTTGGCCCATATTCGTGCAAATTGGACACGTTTGAATTTAAATCATTTTCCGGATTTTCCTAATTTGGATTTGGAATACTCAAGTGAACTTTCATCTGGAGTTTACCAAATTGGATTAGCTTCCTCTTATATTCAGGATAGCTTTGACGAAGAAGAAGAAAATGTCTTCGAAATTGATCAAAGGATCATAGAACCAGGGCTACCATCATAACTGCGTTATACGTATATTATAATATGAACTAGATACATTCAGTACTTAGATAATTCCTTATTTTTTCTCAAAAAAGTTTGATATAATACCAATAAAACTTTTAAGAAAATATTTCAAAAAATGTTATGAAATTTAATTTTTGACCAACTCTGTGATTATTTCAGTGCCACCCTGTAGGTACTGATCTGAAATTGTTGGGAAAATGATAAAATATATATATTCTACGGAAACTGTTCACATAATTCTTCTCAAAAATATTATAATAAATTAATTGCACATGGAAAAATTCTTTTAAACAATTATCGCAATTGGCTTAATCGCAATATTTCAAAAATTCATAAAATCGAAACTAGACATAGAAACTGTTTAAAACTTTCACATGTTGGTGATAACAAAGGATATAAAAACATATAAAAAAATTAAGAAATTCCAACGAGAACCATTTTATATGGGTTCCCGTGCGGGGTCCTTTATGAAAATACTTCAATCACATACATATAGAGAATGATACAAATATCCACTATTTAAAAAATTCATGAAATACTTGATGAAGTAATTGATAGTCATATTTACTTTATAAAGCCAACGCATATACTTATTTGAAAAATGCTTTTTTTTAAAATGAAAATTGAGCTATAATTTGAGGCATTATTTGCTTTAATTTAGGCGGCAAAATTTTTCGTTATCTGGCAGGAACATAAAATATCAACCAAACGTGTCTTCAAGTATGTTATCTTTATTTCACGTCACACAGTATTGTTTAAAAAAAATTATTTGGAAGGGTCAATAAAATAAATACACATTTAATTAGGACAGATGATTATCGTAATAAATGACAATGAAATAGCTGGGCTCTCGTAAAAGTAGGGTATGTCATACTCTAACATGTAGATATAAATATTCTCAAGGATGCATGCAAGCTCAGTTCAATCATGTAAATACGTTTCAATAAGATGGATGCGAACCACTGTGCTTAGCTGATATGATACTAATTTCAGATTTGAGTGTCACTCTCTACTTGAGTATCTTCTTCATTCTATACTCATCTAATGGAGATGTAAAGTTAGTAAATTTGGATGTACTACGTAATCTCCGAAACAGCCCATTCGATTCCGAAATTTCTTTCATAAGTATTTAGAAAGAACTTTCAGGGTAGACGTAGGCTTCATATTATCCCGTTAAAATAAAAGAGATTCATCTGATTTAGATGTTACGTCTTTTGTGTTGAAAAGTAAGGATATTGTCGAGAGCAGAATCACGTTTATTTTTATTGTTGGAAGACATTATGTTCTTTGAATATCATTCTGAATGAAACTCCTGATTCATCTGCTTTAGATGCTATGTCTTTTGTGTTGAAAAGTAGGATAAAATTCTGTTTTGGGGTTTATATTGATATTAAATTCGGTGATGAGATTTACTATTTGTTCACTGTCATCACTATTATCATTATATGATAATAAAATGTAAGTAGTTTTCTTTTATGTTTCGGATATAAAACAATATTAAACGCAATTTGTGGTTGTATATTGTTTAGTCATTCCTTGGATCTAATTATATATCGAAAGTTCGAAACAATAGTGCCAATTTTATATTCTTATCGTCATCATTACTAAATTTGAACTTTCTGACTATGTGTTGAGAGAAAATTCTATGAGATTTCAAAATGATGCTCTAGTCTAGCCAGTGGACAACTCACTCAGCAGTTTAACTTTGAAATTGAAATGGTCTCAAGAATTATATAAAAAGTTACAATTCTCAATTCTTTTTTGTGAATTTGTCCCTTTCCATATTTTGTTTTAATTTTGAAAAATTGAATGCATGCAATAAGAGATTCACATATGTACTAGAGATAGCCACAGATACCTCAGCTGCAGCAAGAAGAACTGTTACCGCAATAGAAATTGATGATTTTACATATATCTATGTAATAATGACATTTAAATAAACACATCATGAATTAAATTAGCATGACTTAATTGTAGAATCCACTTCCTTTTCCACCAGCATCTGTTTTCATTTTCATGTCAAATTTTGTGAAATCCTGTCTTCTGTCTCTCCATACCTATCTTGACATGCTTCTTCTACCAAACACTGCATTTTCGCGACTGAAGCAAATACTAAATCCCTTCACGAAAGAACCATGACTTAAGTCATGTTTCCTTCGTTCATGAATTTACGAGGTTCGTGTTACCACGAGGGTGGCTCACTTGCGTGTTTCACAACATTTGTCAACGCGGCTTTACACAGTTTTTTAATTTATTGTAGAAAACCAATATCTAACATGCAGGGTGCTTACCTGCAATCGTTCATCATTTCGTATCTCAGCGTCTCTGAGTTGCTCCTCCAGCATGATAACTCTAGCCTGCAACGAGGCATTCTCTGCCTTAGCTCTCGCGTATCTCTCATCCGTTTGATACGTAGAATCATTTAATACACCAACTTGCTGTTGCAGTACTTGAACCTGAAATAATATATAATCAGGCTTGCGTATAGACAATTAACCAGATATTCTGCCATAATCGATGATTATTTTTGGAGAGTTCAAAAAGTCACAAAAATGTTTCGATAGTGTAACCAATATTGTAAGTAAGGTCTACAGCTACTCAAATAAATTTTTTTTATCAATCGCCTGAAACTATTGAAAAAAGAAACCTGACAGGTAATTTAAGTTTTGAAACAAATTTCATTGAAACGTTGATGTTTCGCCACGAAATTCGTGAGTTTTTCAAAACTTTTTAAATATCTAAATTTTATCAATTTTTGACTACTGCCATGACGAAAAAAGATATGATTCGCGAAAAAATATCTGAGGTGGATTCGTCAAGTGCCACTTTTTGTTTAAAGCATAGAAATCTTGTTGGAAAAAGCTGAAGTTTACTAATACCGTTAAAAAATTATTAGGCTGCTTTTCTTATAAATGTCGGATCCTCTGTGCCACATGATAAACTCCGGGGATTGCTATAACGTGAATTCTAAGCTTAACTAAGAAAAGAAGGTACAAATTGTCATGTAGGTTTTCAACAAGATTCGGCTCAATATCACCTGACGAATGTCACGACAGAATATTTGCTGGATATTGTAAAAACTTGTATTCGTATAATAGACTATACAACAAAATCAAAATAGATTGATGCAGAAATACAGATATGATTTCGAGACCAGAAAATGATATCATATAGCTGTTGATTATATGTCAACACACCTGTAGAAGAGGTTATGAAAGTTAAGAAAAAAAATTCTCATTTTGCAATATATATATATATTTAAATATATATATATATATATATATATATATATATATATAATATATATATATATATATATATATATATATAATATATATATATATATATATATATGTATATATATATATATATATATATATATATATATATATATATATAGTGTATATATATATATATATATATATATATATATATATATATATATATATATATATATATATATATATTATATATATATATATATATATTTAAATATATATATATATATATATATAATTAATTGATTTATTTACTTATTCTATGACTTCAGAAATAATTACTTCGAACTAGTGTACATGAAATATAAGAATTTTGCCGAAGATCTCCAAACAATGCGTTTTCTTGTGGGTATGCAACAGAACTTAATACAAAAATTGATAAAGTTATTTTTTCTATTCAGTAAAAAAATTCAACTCATCTCGAAAGTATATCAATATTAAAATAAAAGTATTTGGATTTTATTTAAATAACATGTTGTCAAATACAGGAGGCAAGTTATAATCTGTTCATGCAAATGGACGAATTTTTTCTGTTAGTTTTCATTAATTCTATAATCTCTAGGATACCCAGCAGGTGATATAAGTTACCTAAGAGTAGAGTGCGGTTGCATTTATTTTTATGAAATAATTTTCATCCAACCAATGCTCAGAAAAACCAATAATTAATTAATTAAACTAAGCATCTAATTCAATGGAATCTCGTTTAGATTATCAAGTTATATATAAATCGAGATATAAATTAAATATTATATTAATGTGAAGTGTACTTCCCTATGCATACTACTCATCTAATGTGACGCAACTTTCCATAAGTTAGTGTTGAATTTTCTGATATAAAGCAAATTGAAATAATGATAATGCAATTGCTATTAATCCGTAAACAATTTATCATGAATGAATTGAAATAGCCAAAATATAAACTTATTTTAGGTTTATCTTATCGCCTTATGTGCCGTGGACTTAAGTGTTGATACTAGACTAACTATTAGGAACATGAGTTGCAAGACGATTTGCACTGAACAGAGTTTTCATACAAAAGGGGAAATATGGGCATTTTCTTAGGAAAATAATAACTGGAGGAAAAAGGCTTCCACATTCTATATATATATATATATATATATATATATATATATATATATATATATATATATATATATATATATATATATATATATATATATATATATATATATATATTAGTATATTAATCGAATGTTCGATGTTTGTTATTTGTTACAGGTATCAGTTGTATTAGCTTTCAATCTGAAAACAGTTCAATCAATATAAAAGCCAGGCAAGATTCTACTCTGGGGAAACCAGCTACTTTCTTACCAACAATAAAACGTTCAGTGGCAGTATTTAAACTACCTGACAAGACGAACATATAACTGGCCGAGTAAATGAGGCAGGACGGCCACAAATGGTGAAAGATATAGACCAGAGAGTATTGGATGGCTGTCTACAGAATGTGTGAGAGATAATAATACATAGTTAGAGATTGAACGTCGAAGAGAGCGCACCTTTGTCCACTGGGTCCGTTCAGAGATTTAGCTGTTAAATTAATGTGTTCGTACAATATGTGTTTGATGTGTATAATAAGTGTTCAATAAACAAGTTTAAATCAGTCAGGGAAGTTATCTTTGTTAAAAGACTCCCTTAATTGGGGACTACCCTATAGTATAGTATAGGATCTGTTGATAGCAGGTCCAATTTCGAATGAGATGGCAGCATGTCTAGATGACCGTAACCAAGGAGAAGTAGAAGAAGAATATACATGTTAGAAATTCCAAAAAGTGCCGTACATTGCATAGATATTAACTGAAAAATTTCTTACAAGAAAAATCTACATAAGAGCCATGTTTGCTGACAATGTAAAGTGAATATAATGATATACTATTTGAGTGTATGGCAATGTTTCATAGCAATAGTACTGTGTGCGTCGATTATAACCACGAATGAAACAACAGTTGAAAGAATGGACTAAAAAAGAAGAATTGACCCCAAATAAGGCGAAGGCAGTTCCGTAGGCTGACAACGGTTTGCACTGATGCTGTAGGATAATTTTGATCTTCAAAAACACACAATGGATGGTGGTTATAATGCCAATTTATTTAAGCGTCTGAAAGATACAATTGAGAAAAATACTATACTTGGTGATGAAAAAATTGTGCTAGACGAAGCATTGCGATGATCAAAAGCAATGAGTTACAGTTAGAGTTGCTTCTTCATCTACCCTATTTGCCATATTTGGTATCGCGAATAATCCGAAAAATCGGGTTATGGTGAAAGATTTGATAACAACAAAGAAGTGGAGTAAGCTGTTAATGGTTACAAGGTGGAGCCCTACGGTTCTCACTTCAAATATAAATTCAATGCTATTGTAAATCAATGGAAGTCTATCAAAGGAGACGATAGTGAGAAATAAAATTTTTTTTGTGTTTCCTCTGTAAGTTCGAGCACTTCTGGAACAACCTTCGTATTACAGATAAATTCTTTTCATTAATGGTTGGATATATTTTGAGAAATCTGATGAGATACAAACTTTGAAACGACAGTTCAGCCCAGTGAAAATAACAAAAATTTCAACCAACGAAAGACTTACTTTGTCCGAGATATTATCGGTCCATCTATGAGCCTCCGTCTTTTTAACGCCGTTGGTAGTATGAGCTAGGTATTGAGGAGTTTTCATGAGTCCATATGGCTGTATAGCTACGTTCGTAGACGACCCCACGAATTCGAACTGACCTGCCCACATATCGTAATCTAATTCGGCCGGGAACAGGCCATCCTCGTCGTCACTCATATTAATAGCATCAAGAAAACGGCGGTTCACTGTTTGAAACGCGAACTAATCGCGATTATCAGTCCCGATCACGTGAAAATCGATCACAATCGACCACATGAGGCCTCAAACGCACTTTTTTAATTGAAAAATGCGGCGGCGCATTTCTAAATTGGTACACTATCGCGATTTTGAGTGGATGAATTTTTCGGTGGAAGAGCCTTGATGCGGGACAAGTAAATAACTTATTATCGGTATGAACGCTCGAAAGCAACTGACATCAGTATAAACACCATGTAAACTGATAATGAAAAAGCGATAAATAACGAACTACACAGGATAGTTACAAAAACGGAGACATTTGGGTTATATGTTAGTACATTTGCTTTTATTAATGCTAGAGAATTCGGCTTCTAATACACATATGAATTTAAAAATAAATTAAGAGGAAGGGACGGGGACCGCCTGTTGTATTGCTAATAACAGTGGGTATTGAGTCAACTCGTAAAGGGAATGATGATACATTAATGTAACTTCACAGGAAGCGATAAGATATTCGATGATCTCGTTCGTTAAATCATTTCCAAGAAGAAATTGGAAATGGTTAATAAATGACTTATACGACGACATTATATATACACTGAGTTTCAAAAAGTTTGCACCATATGGGAAACTTTTATTATCCATTTGTCGGAAAATTTTATTCCTGATGAAAATTGGTGCATTGCGGGAACCTTGGATTTGAGATGTAAAATTTCTGAACGGTCTACAGGGGAGAAAAAAAATAAAAATGTAAATCAGAAGTTAACTACTCTTAAATTCGACATTATTGATAAAGTTCATTCAGAAACGGTGCTTGAATTTGAAAATAATACTCTGATTTGAAATCACAGCCACCTACTTAACAAAACAAAATTTTTTTTTAATGTTTCTAGCCTCATAAAGAATACTTGTATCTCATATACACCTTAGGCGCCTCCCTTATATTTCTAGAGTAATATTTCAATGTGAAATTTAGTCCAAGTTATTACTCGAACTAGTATATCGATGTTTGTTTAAAATGGTTTAAATTTTGACCATTTTTTTTGGTGCATCTGTAAGTTTACGATCACCGTAATCATAATGTTAACTTCCTCAAAGGGCAGTCCTAATTTACATATGTATTGAACATTAATAAAAACCAAATTACAAAAACGTTCAGTAACTAGAATTATCAATCACTAAATCCTTAAATTTCCACATGTCTTTCTTCCATCACTAAACACTTTATTGTTCGTGTACAAAAGACTGACTTTTTCAAAAAAAAGTTTCTTTTTTTGTTTTGTTGCGTAGGCGGCTGTGATTTCAAATCTGAATATTGTTTTCAAATTTAAACAACTTTTCTAAATAAACTTTTTTGAGAATAGCGAAAATAAGAGTAGTTTATCTCTATTTTTTTTCTCCCCTGTACACCGTCCAGAAATTTATAATTTTGACATCTCAAATCCAAGTTTTCTGCAACTAGTTTTTATCAAGAATCAAAAAAGAAGAAATATTCTGACAAATGGATAATAAATTTTCCCAAATTCTCTGAAACTCACTGTATATTGTTATATTCCTCTGTAACCTTTATGGGGCTACAAAAACATACATATATATATATATATATATATATATATATATATATATATATATATATATATATATATATATATATATATATTTATATACATACAGGCTGTTTCCAAATAAGTGCAAAAGTTTTAAGGGGGATATTCTTTGCAGAAATTTGAAGGGGGTCTTTCATATAAACAAAAGGTCTCAGAGATGTCCTTGAAAAGATTTTTCTTTTGAAATTGCTGAATTGTGTTAAATAAATGGCATTTTGTGGACGTGTGTAAATTCAAAATTTTGTTGTGGTCTGCTAAAGGGATAAAACATGCAATCCCTATTCCATTTATTACCAGAACTCTTTAACAAAACAAAGTATATTGATTTAAGAATTTCTGTTGAGAATAATGATTCAGTGCTTAACTTTTCAATTATTGTAAAAATTTCTTAATGAGCAAAAAAAAGGGCTTAAGAGTTTTTGTTTACATGAATAACCTTATTAATTTTCGCCAAGGAATCATCCCCTAAAAACTTTCGCACTTATTTCGAAACACCCTGTATACACCTATAGGATTTTCCCAATAAAACTCTTCACCTGAATAATGCATTTAACATGAATTTTCGAAAAAATTTGACAAATCGATTTGAGGGGGATATTGTGCTACCACCATGTTGTCTGTGATGTAAAGGTAGAATTGTTTTATCATTATTTTTTTAATTTAATTTTAATTAATGTTAATGACAATCTACCGTTGAGGATTTTGAGAAAGGCTATGAAATGGTTGAAACGTCAATAAACAATTTGCATTAAACCTAAATTTTATTAATTAATATGCTTAAATACCAAAAACTCTAGATTCGACCAAATATTTATGTCAATGGAAAAATAAGTATATAATAATATGAATTAAATATACAGGATGCTTCAAAATATATGCGAAAAATTTTAATGGGGGATCTTCGAGTGAAAATTTGGTGGTCTTCTGAAAGCGTGTAAATTTCATTATGTAAAAATATGAATAAAATATTATTACAGAACATTTTTTCTACGGTATATTTTCCGCCCATAGAGTAATTATACTGAAAGGAAATGTGGGAAGTTTTACATGATCACGTCGGTTATTACAACATCAATACTAGTCATTTAGCAATTTAACTAGGTATGCAGTTAGAATCTACTTCATCGTATACACATATTACGTGGTAGGTGTCAATGAATGTATGCATTATCCGAAATTACGAAGGTTATACTAATATTTTAGTTTAATTGTTTACCGGCTGTATCTAATGAGCTTAATTTACAAAGGTGTTCTTTACTTTCATATAAAAAGTCTGCATATACTTAGAAGATACTTAAATTGTGCGATATTATGTCATATGTTTTAAAGTTCTATGAGTAATTTGAAAGTGTTTCTTATTCAACTGTAACTATCATATATATATATATACATATATATATATATATATATATATATATTTTATATATATATATTAACATTATATATATATATATATATATATATATATATATATAATATATATATATTTATATATATAATATATTATATATATATATATATATATATATATATATATATATATATATATAGTATATATATATATATATATATATTATTTATTCGAATTGTTTTTGCCTGTGAACTATTTCTAATCTCTTGATAATTATTAGCAATAACAGGCTTGTTGAATCTTAAAAAACTCGATTTTATTAAAAAGTTGACGTTTCGCCACGACATTCGTGGCTTTATCAAAACTTTTTCAATTGAGTGTTTTTTTAATGAAATTTTTATTTATAATTTCAAATCTTCTAAAAAGGTACTCACAATCCAGAACAATGTTTGAAACTCTCAGGTTAAGGAATGTAGGACACAGATTTTCATGCTTGCAACGCAGTAAAAAAATTCTTCTTGACTTCAGATTGGTAATCTTCTTGTTGAGTGAACAAACATCTTTCAAAATAATAACTGCTTGTTGCCCGTGCTGTTGTTCCACATTCTTGAAAACGTTTGGGATCATTGCCATATTTTCAGCTTTGATAAAGCCACGAATGTCGTGGCGAAACGTCAACTTTTTAATAAAATCGAGTTTTTTAAGATTCAACAAGCCTGTTATTGCTAATAATTATCAAGAGATTATATATATATATATATATATATATATATATATATATATATATATATATATATATATATATTTATACCCTCACTCATAATGTTCGAAATATAATTTTAAAAAAATTTAAAATAAAAAAAAACTACCTATATTTCTTTGAATTTGATATGACTGCGGCCTTCTTTAGTTGCGAATTACTTGACACTCAGTATAATATCAGCAGTCAGGTCTGGGATTTCTACTATCACATGATAAGGGAAACCACAGAAACCCTTACCCACTTAAAGTACAAAATAAGTTCTTAATTATATGGTTGGGAGATTTGTCTATAACAATTCATTATTTCGCTTATGTTATACCTATTCTAGAAAAATATATAGTTTATATTAATATTTATATATATTTTTTTTTTTTTTCAAGATTTTTAACTGATTCAACTTGAGAAATTCACCCGGTATATATATATATATATATATATACAATATAATTTTTTGAATTTTCAGAAACAAAGTATTCACATGAAAAAAGTTCCATTATATGAAAGAAATTTAACTTCCAGACATAATTGAATTAATGCAAAGGAATTAAAAGGAACGTGTCAATATTTTTCCACGTGTGTTTGTTATTCACGTTTCATAATACAATTCAAATTATGGGAACGAAATTCAACTTTTTTGAGAACTATCAGTCGACAAAAGTAAACTGAATTTACATTTTCGCATCCTTATTATATATTCATGAATTATTTTACGAGATCTACATTTAGACGGAAATATATATCATTATATTGTATCACAGACAATGCAAAAGGTTAATGTGTAAGATGATAGAATCTACATTAATGTGAGAAAAAATTTGAGTTGTGCAGCCATGCTCAAAATGCTACTTTCAGTCACCCAATGAGAAGCGTTTAATAACATTCAATTAAATGGAAGAACCTTCAAATGTGGACTGATTTAATAGAGCGTTGTTCTAAGGAAAATAAGATCATGAAGCAATTTTTGCCACCGTCCAAAATCTCAACATTTTCACATCCCACAATGTGCAAACGTTGAAAATTTGCCAAAATAAAAATGAGAGTTTTCATGCCTCCGGAAACAAATTCATCCAATTTCGAGTAGCTCAATTTCGATTCGAAAGGCGTATTATTATCACCATAACGATTTGAATGTCGAACAACAAGCACAAAACACGGTACGAAAACATCAGAAAAATTGCACGGGCAAGATGTGCGTATCTTGTACGGAATAATCGCGATTCGATTCTAAGATACGAATTCAAACACGATTAGTCGGGAACTGGCGAAACGTTCAAGTCATCCGGTAGTGAGGCGTTTTATCGGGTTCTACGATGTGGGGCCCGTCGAGTATCAAACAGATGACGTCAAGATTCAAAGTGGAATATGTACTTGGTCGGTAGATGCTTCCGTTCAAACATGTGCCGCATTCTATCACATTTACATTGTTCTCTGAAGTTTTAACGAGGCATTCAAATCAAATTATCGTTTTTGTGAGTTTCATTTTATTCTAGGAAATATAACGCTCAGTGGCTCAGTAAACGAAGTGCTAAATAAATAGTTAAATTTTAAAAATTCAAACAAAGTTAGATCAATTTATATTATATATATATACATATCAGGGGCGGCTAGTCAAAGGAGGCTAAGGAGGCTAAGCCTCCTCAATAATATTCCGTGTATCACTAATATAAATATATTATATTGAATAGTCAGCATTCAGCATATTCATATTAATCAAAATCATATTATTTTATGCACCTACCTTCCTTTCAACCTACATTATATAATATAATTTATTAATTAAGATAGAAGGTATTTACATTAACTGTATTTCATTCATTTCAAGATTTGTGGCAACGCTGCGGAAGGCTTAGAAAGGTACCTATATTCTCAACGTTCATTATGCCTGCCACAGAAAAGCAAACAACGGTGCAAATACTCCGAATGAATACCTACTTCATTGCAATAGAAATGCAAAACACATGTAAATGGCAACACCGATAAATTCCAGTCTTATACAATGTCGACCAATCACAACTATAGAATTTCGCGGGACATCGAGTAAATTCGTTGATTGAATCGTAGTGTGGTCGTAATTCGTAGTGTGGTCGTAATTCGTAGTGTCTATGGCCGCCGAAAACAGTTCGCGTATTGTTTTGAAATGAGTTTGATTACTGAAGTTAATTTCAAAACTTTCAATGGTGACTTAGTGGAATATTTTTTATCCCATAACTTTAGTGCACTTAGTTATGATAAAAACATTGAGACCTACCCCTGAATTGAAGAATTTAGTGCAGCGTAACAGAAAACAAAACCGCGGTTTTAATACAAAGAATTATGAGAGACATCCTTGCCTAACCGGACCACAGGTAAAAAATAAATTATTTTGTTGGCAGTGTTTACTTTTTACTAGTGAAAATGTCTCTGTTTGGGGCCGCTTAGGATTTGAGGGTTTAATTCTATACCTAGTTGAAAGTGAGGAATTTTTCACCGATAAAGTAACTTTAAATAATATCTTACTTACAAGATAAGGAATTTATATATTTTTTAAACATCTTCAAATTAATTTTTGAACAAACAGAAATAGTTTTTCAAATCTTACAGCAAAAGTTTTCAGATGTAATTTACTACGAAATCGGCTCAAGTTTCTTTTGGAAAAAAATTCAGAATTTCGTGCAGAAGTTTATTTAAAAAAACTAGTTTCTGTATTTCAAACTACTGATGATACGACTCAATTTAGCCCAAAACGAAAGAAATTTTGGATACTATTAGGGGTCAAATAGAAATAAGGTTCTCTGATTTGAAAGAACTGCATTTCTTCGACTTACTCAATAAAAATTTGTTAACCGTATTTTCGGCTAATTTTCCAGATAACCTTTTGGAAAATTTATGTCAAAAATACACTTTTTTTGATAAAGTGGCCCTAAAGAGTGAACTGTGTGTTGTTTATAATGAGAATGAAATTTTGGGGCAAAATGAAAATCATGAGATGACTATTAAATACCTTTTTGATAATGATTTGAATCAAGATTTACCCCAAGTTTATAAACTCTTATGTCTAATTGTTTCTATCCCGGTGACATCGGCTTCCGTAGAGCGCTCGTTTTCCACTCAAACTTATTTACGAAATTCAATGAGCCAGGATCGTTTGAAAAATATTAGTTTATTGTCTATTGAAAAGGAATTGGTAAAACTTTTGGTGAAACACAAAAAATTTTATGAGGATATTATAGATCATTTTGCTAACGTTAAAGATCGCAGAATCCCGCTAATCTTCAAAAATATATAACTTTTTATTTGCTGTCCCACACATATTTTGTACATTTTATTTTTCACAGGTTTTGTTTGTGGTACTAGTTACTTTATTACTTAGTATTATACCAAATAATTCGTTGTTCCTTGTAAAAATCTTAAAAGAATTTATTTTTTGTTTGATTTTATGTAAACATTATTTTTTATTTAAGGCTTCTGCCTTGGCATTGGCATCTATCCAGGAATTATAAAAAAATAGATGTCTATGCCAAAGAATTTATTTAAACTTTTTTTTAGGTCGAAATGTATATTTTATTATTTTATTTTGTTGTTATTTTATTTTTATTTTGTTTTACTTTTATGACAAGAATTTTATTTTAACCTATTTTTGGGAGGGTCCTATTTTATTTTTGGCAAGAAAAACCTCCCCGTTGGTTCTTGCTGGGCAACAATTGATTAATTCCTCGAATAAGTAACAAATTCGTTAAGTAGGTAGGTAGGTACCTATTTTGTGATAGAAAAAAAATATGATGAATAGATGAATTGATTAATTGGCTGAGAAGAGTTTTTGTGAATATTGTAAATAGGAGTTGTAGGTCTCAAGGTAGACACCCGAAAGTGAAAAAATTTTTTTCCAAACAAATTAATAGCTTAGAGTGCTTGTTTTACTTTGATCCTCTTTAAATTATGAGGCGTTTGACCTTGAAATCCTAAAAATTTTCGCCCATGGTGTATTTTTTAACACCTCTTGTAGCCTCCTCAAACCAAAACCTCACGAGCCGCCACTGATACATATATATATATATATATATATATATATATATATATATATATATTATAATATATATATATATATATATAATATATATAATATATAATATATATATATATATATATATATATATAATAAAGTATAAACTTTAAATAAAAACACTTGGCTTATGTTTCACAATATAAAAAATCTTTAGATACTGGACGTAGCAGTAATAAAAAGTCGACCTGTTTCGAGCTATGAACTCATTATCAAGACTGACAACAGGAGAGTGTCTTGATAATGAGTTCATAGCTCGAAACATGTCGACTTTTTATTACTGCTAAGTACAGTATCTAAAGATTTTTTATATTGTGAAACATAAGCCAAGTGTTTTTATTTTAAAGTTTATACTTTATTCTTTATGATGTTTCACCAAGTGATGTGCGAGAATTCAATCTCAGTTATATATATATATATTTATAATATATATAGGGGAATTGTGCCCGAGATGGCATACTTGCTGAGTTGGCATAGTCATTATTTAATGTAGATACATTTTGAATTACGCGCCTTTTGTTGCGCCCCCTTGAAGCCATCGGCTCAAACAAACTACTGTGTTAATCGGAAGCAGGATAGTTGTCTTTGAGTGGTCGAAACGTATGTTTGTCACATTTCGTTTACGCAAAATATTTTTAAGTGTCGTTCGCAGATAGTTTGGTGGGTAACGGGAAGGACTTGAAGGTATGTTATTGTTACTTTCAGATAGATAATTTATTGAATATTATATCTAAGTTATCAAATACCGAGTTTAAAATATTTTTTAGTAAAAATTGTATTATTTAAAAATAACCGTTAATTTTATGAGATGGCATACAACAATTTTTCAAGATGGCATGGTATGCCATCTCTGCAATTCGATTATTAATTGGAAACAATGTTTTTTAGACATGGGTCGCTACAAAAGGAAGTCAAATAGAGAGTCATGGGATGAAAATAATATGCAGGAAGCCATCTTAGCTGTGAAGGCGAAACGTATGGGGTGGCTTCTAGCGTCAAAAACGTGTAATGTCCCTTTTGGGACATTAAGACGTAGGGCAACTAAGGAGGAAGGCTGGAAAAAAGGTTACATAGGAGGTCACAAAAGCACATTCAATGAAAATCTAGAAAATGAACTGGTCCAACATATCAAAAAAATGGAATCCATGTTTTTTGGGCTTACAACGGATGACGTCCGAAAACTGGCATTTCAAATTGCGGAAGCAAAACAAATCCCTCATCGATTTTCTACTGAAACTAAAATGGCTGGGTGGACCTAGCTGAATGGTTTCAGGCAACGTAATCCTACGATATCCTTACGATCTCCTGAGAGTACTTCTGCAGCTCGAGCTAGAGCTTTTAACAAAGTTCAAATTGACAAATACTTTCAAATGCTTTCTGGAGTATTGGATCAACATAAATTCCTGCCGAATGATATTTGGAATATGGATGAATCGGGTATTACCACCGTTCCTTCGAAGAATACAAAAGTTTTGGCCACCAAAGGCAGAAAACAAGTAGGCGTTTTAAGTAGCGCTGAACGAGGTCAGCGACTAACGACCGTTTGTTGTATGAACGCAGCAGGTAAGTTTATGATTTTAAAGTAGGTACCTACCTATAAAAAAACGTTATGTAGTTTTTTTAGGGACATATCTCCCTCCTGCTCTCATATTTCCAAGAAAAAACATGAAAGCTGAATTAATGGATGGAGCACCTGTTGGATCTGTGGCATTTACCCAGGAAAATGGGTACATGAATAGTGACATATGTGAAACCATCAAAGCAAAATAAAGTCTTGCTGTTATTGGATGGACACACTAGCCATAAAAGCTTAGATGCACTTTTATATGCTAAAGAAAATGGCATAATTCTTTTTTGTTTTCCCCCACATTGTACCCACCGGTTACAACCGTTGGATGTTAGCTTTTTTGGTCCTCTTAATGCTTACTACAATCAAGAACTAACTAATTGGCTTAAAAATAACCCAGGGCGTGTAGTAACTCATTTCCAAGTAGCCTGTTTATTCAACGCAGCATATATCAAGGCAGCAACCATTCCCAATGCTCTAAGCGGATTTTCGGCGACTGGCATAGCACCATTCAACGACAACATCTTCCCCGATTGGATGTTTGCTGCCGCAGAAGTAACTAACGCTAAGAGATGACAATCGGGATGAAAACCAAGTACAAGATGGTCAGTTAAATAAAGTCAACGTCATGACAAACTCGGTGCAAAGTTTCCAATCTACCAAGGTCTCTAACGAAAAGACCAATGAAACTTTAGTTTTGCCAGTTCCAGGAACAAATCCTGACCTATCAATTGAGGAAATTTCACCAATGCCAAAAGTCGCAGAGATAGTGCGACGAAAAAGAAGAAAAGGGTCATATGGTAATCTAACAACAACCCCTGAAATTGAAAAATTAAAATATGAGGAATCACAGAAGAAAGAAGTAATGTTGAGAAAGGCGGCAAGAACAGTTAAGAAGAAAATTGGTAGAGATATTGAGCAGGACAAGGATTCACAAAAAAAAGAAGGGATGATAAGAAAGTCGGAGAGAACTATGAATAAGAAATGTGTTATGGAGGATGAGAATGAAGATGAGCAAGCCGAGGGTTTTGACCTAGGGGATGACCTAGATGAGGAGGACTCGCCTTGTATTTATTGCAATGAACTTTACTCCTGGTCTCCATCAAGGGAATTATGGTTCCAGTGTCACATCTGTAAGAAATGGGCCCATGCAGAATGTGCTGGAGTAGACAGAAAGACAAAAATGTTCACATGTGAAATTTGTACCTAGTTTTATATTTTTTTTAATACAATGCCATCTCATCAATAGTTACTTTCATGAGATGGCATACCATGCTTCTTTTTTAAAATTTATTTTTTCGTTTGTTAATAATAAAACCGTTTATTTTTTGTGAAAACTTACTTTATTTATTCCATTTTTATATATTTCCTACATAAACATATTTTTTTGGCCATAAATTAAAAAATTATTCTACCCAAAAAAAAAGTATGCCATCTCAGGCACACTTCCCCTATATATATATATATATATATATATATATATATATATATATATATATATATATATATATATATATATATATATATATATATATATATATATATATATATATATATATATATATATATATATATATTTATATATATATATATATATATATATATATATATATATATATATATATATATATATATATATATATATATAAATATATATATATATATATATATATATATATATATATATATATATATATATATATATATATATATATATATATATATATATATATATACTAGCTATGTTACCCGGCTTCGCTCGGGAGTTGATATGAGATTACGTGGTAGTTGGAATGAACTATGACGTAAGCAGTAAAAAAATTTATTGAAAACATTTTCTCATTATTTACACTACTTGTTTATAAACAACATTTTTCATTTTATTGTTCGGGGTATATGAATATATATATATATATATATATATATATATAGGTATATAAATTTTTCGAATTTCCTACTCTTGAGCAAGCTACATATAGCTGACCGTGGGAGTAGCAGGATTCTTTGAGGTTGATGCCACAATATTTTAAAGTTTGCCCTTGCGCTTTGTTAATTGTAAAACTAAAGGCTAATTTAATTGGAGACTGCAATCTTTTAAATTGAAATGGCAATTCAGAAGAGATCAGTGGTATTCTAGGTATAAGTACTGTGTGTCCTTTGTTCTTTCCAGAAATAAGTTCAACCTCAATGATATTATTCGATAGCTGTTTTACGATCATCCTCGTTCCATTACATAGTTTTGGGGAGTTGAGATTTCTGAGTAGTATGATTGGAGATCCAATTTTCAGACGAAGGCAGTGTAATGGCATTCCTGGTACTTGTGAAGAGAAATTTAATAGGGAAGTTGACACTTTCTTCAATGGATAACATCGTGTCGATCGATTTATATATTTTCTCGTCACCAGGTATTTTCTTTAGAATATTAAAATTGATATCGTCAACAATATTATTTTTAGTGGCCAAAATTGCTCTTTGAAATAACCACTCTACGTTGGTATATAGTTCTGAATAATATTTGGATAAATTTTGTCTATTAGTTCGTTTTCAGTAGTGGCTATGTTACAGAAATCACTATTGAGT
>JARQZK010000801.1:80000-85000 GCA_030704885.1 Cynegetis impunctata | reverse complement strand
TTCTAAGACACACAATTACATTTGAATACAATCTAGAAAAATCTAAAAAAAAGTCATACAATGTGTTAAAAAACAAAAAAGTTTTTCAACAGAAATTTTTGCTAACGACGCCCATCCACTTCCACTCATCAAGACCAAACTTCCTTACTTACAAATGAAGACCAAGGGCTATCTCTATCTACCACTACAACCATGAGAGGGTGACAGTAGGTGGTTGTAGAGAAAAAGCTGGACACACTCACAAACATTTTTCTTGTATATATATATATATATATATATATATATATATATATATATATATATATATATATATATTATATATATATATAAATATATATATATATATATATAAATATATATATAAATAAATATATAAATATATATATATATATATATATATATATATAAATATATATATATATATATATATATATATATATATATATATATATATATATATATATATATATATATATATATATATATATATATATATATATATATATATATTACTTATTCAACCAGATGAAAGACAACTGACTAAGATAGAGGATAAATTATATAAAAAAAATAATACATAATCAACTATGAAGTTGTTCGCTAGGTAGACAACCATAGATACACAAAAACGTTTTGTGTATTGCTGACAATTTGTTACGGTAAATACTTCAGTTAGAGGCGTGCATTCCACGTTTCAGAGGTCCCCAAACGAATGGTTTGAATGGAATAACGATGCTTTTCCAATTTAATTTACTTCCAACCCTATATTTCTCTTTTATTCAAGCAATAAACCTTGGTATATAACTCACCTAGCCAAATAAGGAGTTCTCAAGTTGGAAAAATGTATTTCTTCATTACAAATCCGTTTATTCACACTTCAAATTTACTGAAGTACCTATTTGGTACAGAATCTCCCTTCCCCCATATATTTCAATAAAATCTAAATGGTAAATGGTCAGTAACATGCATTCAACAATGAAATACATTGAGATTCAATATTAATGCTGCTAAAATCCAAGATATACTCAGATTCTTTCGAAATATAAGGCTAAAGCAGCGTTCATGATTCAGTCTACAAATTATATTTTATTTTAGATTATTTAGAAAGAAAGTTAGAATGCCAGTGAACGTCATTAATTTTTCAGTTTTTATGTTATTATATATGGGATGGAATCTCATTGAAAAAATATGAAAAAAATTCTACACTTTGAAGTTGTTTTTGTTTGAGTGACATTTAGAATTTTTTATGATGAAAAATGAAATAAGAAGGGAATCGAATAAAGTGTCCTGGATCGAAAATTATGATTTTGGTATAATTATTTAGATCAGAATATATGTATAGTATATAGCAAAAAACAATCAACTTCATGAGAGTTACTCGGGTCTTTTAGTGCAGAAGGCAAACTTTGAAAGTTACAATTATTAGAAGACGACGACAAATTTTTACAATAGATCTAATGCCAGATTATTCACACTGTAACCACTTTGTTGCATCTTAATTGCAATTAATACACTTTTGATGAAAACGGGAAATCAACACGAAGCTGAGTTGAAAACTGCCATAATGTTAAAAAAAAATTATGAATAACTTAATTATATTTAAATTACCACACCCAATCAAGAGATATTATCGTACGACTAGTCAATTGGTGTACCTACCTATTATGTGGCAACAAAACAACATTTGAATGAATGAAAAAACTCCCATAACAAGTGCTAATGCTATGTTATTAAATCTAGGAAATAATGAGAAGCTGGCTCAATCGGCGATGTTCAATTTTCACATCAATGAAAATGAGAATTCATCTTTTTGAGAAAAATATATATATATATATATATATATATATATATATAAATATATGTAAATAATTGTAAAGTTACTGTTTGTTACTGCGTCTTTACTTATGTTTCTGCATTTGCAGTAGTTGAACAGGGAAATTTTCAAAGCATGCATCATGAGTATCTTTTACCAAGAAAACTCTTCAGAAAATATCATTTTGATGCATATTTTTCGAAAGAGTAGACAACAAAGAAAATAATCTTAAAAATAATTCAGCCCTGAAAACCATCTTAGGTGAATTCAAAGAACCAAGACGAAATAAATAAACAGCGTATCTTAGTAACTACCTACCCTTGAAAAATTTGAATATCTTAGGATACCCCTCTCGAAAATTATTCATGAGAAACCTAATATTGCTATGCCCTTCCTAAGGCTTGTCACAATCTTAATATGCGGTTTTTGACATGCATTGCTTGAACAAACATTACTATATATATAATATATATATATATATATATATATATATATATATATATATATATATATATATATATATATATATATATATATATATATATATATATATATATATATATATATATATAATATAAAATATATATATATATATATTTATATATAGAATATGAAATATTTGTAGCTACAAGAACACGAGTGAATTCATATAAAAATTTTATACACAGTTAAAAAAAATCAAAATTAATAAAAAAAATTATCTAGTGGAGCTGGCTACATAGCGACAATACTCATATACCTAGCCCCAATAGGGAATTTGTTTGATTAATTTCGATTTTTGGATCAACTTTCCTACCAAGTAATTCAGTTTCATAAATAATGTAATATATATATATATATATATATATATATATACATATATATATATATATATATATAAATATAATTATATTTATATACATATATATATATAAATATATATATATGTATATGAAAAAATATAAATATAGATAGATATATATATATATATATATATATATAAATATATATATATATATATATATATATATATATATATATATATATATATATATATATATATATATATATATATATATATATATATATATATATATATATATATATATATAGATATATGTACACAAGAAAAAATAAGTCTTCCTCTTCGTTCAGAGTATTTGGTGAATTATAATCTAAAATATATCCAGGGAAATTATCTAAAAAACAGAAACCTTCTGTAACTCTTCTGTAAGGGCTGAGCTTGATGAAGCTACGATCGTCAATCTTGAATCATTTCATTCATTCTACATGCAAGCGGTGAATGTTAAAAATATCAATATAGCTACCGCAAAGGATTGAAGTGATAGCATGATATAACAATCACGGTACAGCTGGTGCGAAATATTGGCAAGCATAACCCTAAATAATTAATTATATTTAGGCTCACCTTATGATGGAGGTCATGGACATCTTCTTCGAGCGATGCATCGGAGTACATATCATCAGTTGTGTCGCACGTGCTGCTTCTTCCCGAAGAATTGAAGCTGGAACTGCGGTATAATTGACTGTAAGCAATTACATCAGCGCCCAATTATTGAGATGAAATGATTATTAGCACTGATGATGCATCAATTGAAAACGTTAATGAACGGTAGAAACGAAAAAGAAAAGCATGATTTTGAGTACAATTTACATGCAGAAGGATATCCATTACAACAATAATATATCTAAATTCTAAAGGAATGGACAAATTCATTAGTAAGAATCAAATATGACACTTTGATGTTATTCACTAAACGTCTGATGTATGATTCAATCGAATAATTACACCTCCAAATTTTAGTTTTCCCAACTGACTGATGTAATGTAGACATTTAGGAAACGCCAGTTTTTCTTTTCCAAATTTGAATCACTTATCTGCATATGAAAGGGAACAGTGAAAAATGTGTGTAGATGATATATTTGAAATAGTAAGGGAGCCCAAGCGGGGATTTTGGGATTTACTCAAGCGCGGCAGAATAACATATTGGGGGAAACCTCGCACCCTGTTGAGTATTCCCACCATACATGAACCCTTAATATGGGGCGTTCGTCAAGGGCAGCCGATCAGATTAGTAAAAAACAAATCGATCGTTAGAAAAACTCTAGCGCGTCAGATTAAGGCAAGGTGAGTTAATTATATGCAGAAGAGTATGCATTTCACTAATCTGACGATTTGCACGTGGCATAAGGAAATAGTACAAAGTTGCAAAAAGAAAACGTCACCTTGACATTCTCGAGCACGATTAAATTTTTTTCGTAATCCCATACTGTTATTTTGATTTAGCGGTATTCAGATGACAATTGAAAAGTCAGTGTTAACGGCCGCCGGCCGTTATAATTTCATAACGGCCGGCGGCCGTTAAGAAATCACAAATATTTATTTCAAAACATCATTCTGCTTACAATAACAACATTGAAATCTTGGTCCACAGCGAGTTGGGAGAATAAACCTCTGATTTTCATTTCGCATAGGCTAATAATACATCTTCATTAACCACCTTTACATTCTTGCTTTTACGCCACATTTCAAAATTTTCATATTCTTTTTGATATCGCTCTTGAGTTATTTTCGGCAGTTAATCAACATTCGCTGCACTGCACATGATTCTCCCAATATTTCTAAAGGAATTTGATTTTGTTCCTCAATTTCATCAATTTCATCCATGGTCGTCGTTAAAGCGAACTTGAGAACACAAAAAACTGACGTTTATAAAACTGTCAAACTGTTCCATGACAACAGAGTGCACGACGTTGGGATTTTTCTTTAGAATTGCGAGGTACGGGGTTTCTTCTTCCTTTGGAATCAAAATATAATCTTTCAACGGGATAACGAAAAAATTTTAACGGCACACGGCCGATACGCAAATAACGGATTCGGTTAGTTATAATCCTCGGCTGCGCCTCGGATTACAATATCCAACCTCATCCGTTATTTGCTACATATGGGCCTTGTTACGTTAATAACTATATTTTTATTTTGAAGGAAATGTCACGATTTTTCGAATTCGCCGATTTTCGAATATCGCCGATGAGTTTTGGTCTCGTACGGTCACCCCCACCATGCAAACCGGCAGATTAACTCACCTTCGTTATCAGAGACGACGTGGGGTGTAAAAATTATTAATATCTGATGCGTTCGAGTATTTCTATATAACGATTTTTTTTACATTTTTGAGAATCTGCA
>JARQZK010000801.1:42500-75000 GCA_030704885.1 Cynegetis impunctata | reverse complement strand
ATACGACTCTGGATATCTCCGGCAATTAATTATTCGCAGCTTTGGCTGCATTTTCTATGATATTCTTGGGTAAATTCATTTTCATTTTCATTATTTCTATAAGACTACACAAAGAAAGCAGCAATGACATTTACTGAATATGATGACAAAAATATTCACAAACGTCAACATATCAACAAATGACATGACATGCCTACTATGAGAAGGAAAATGGATAGGAGCAAAGAAACGATTTTAAATTCGCTTTTTCATCATAATATAATAATTTTTTCGTGAAAAATAAAATCTTGTATGCACCGCGTGCGTTACTAGATCCTTACGCTCATCGGGCGTAAGGATCTATATAACGCACTTGGTACATAAATAACTATTCATGAGTAAGCTTTTCTTGTGATGTGAATGAAATAAACGAAAAACCAGGTTTTTAAAGAAGTTAACGCTCTGACCGAGTTGGTGTTCATGGTCTAATAAAATCTTTTATTCCAATAATTTCGATAAGCGGAATAAACTTCAGAGATGCAGGAGGGCTGCTTGTCAAGAAAAAACATTTTGAAATATAAAACGTAGCCAAACGACATGCAGTCAATCTGACGTATAATTAAAAGACTGTCAATACAATTCTCACTACAAGCAATCAAGATCATTTGAATCGGTTCATGGATAACTTTATACAATAAACTTGACAACATGGTATTTTGATTATTAAATATTATTTCGTTCCATTGGAGGTAATATAAACGTTCGGTAGTTGTTTATAATAGTGCAATTTAATCGTGACGTCAAATAGTTCATCCTTGTCTCCGACCTTGAATTCTTCACTAAATTTTTCGCTTCATAAATCGTTGATATACTCAAAATATATGGCAATAGAAGCGGATATACCTATTTATTCCAATTTTAATATAATTATTTTTATTTGTTATTCCTTGTTAAATATCTTAATGCATTAATAAATTTGATTGATTTTCAATTTAAAGTTGCATTTTATGCCTCAACGTTCCTATCTCAAGAAATTAATTCAAGATGGTTTCTAAATTTGTCAATTGACATTTTTCATATTCGTATCAAATTCTTAAATGAGTTGAATTTTCTGACTTGAAGAAAAATCAATTTTTAAATATTATTATCAATAAATTAAGGGAAAATTATTCAGTATTTCGAAAAGTTTTAATCATGGAAATTAACAACTTTTCAACGTTCAAATTATATAACTTCAATAAATGCAAATAAAGATGAATTTCTGAGGATTTTCGATTAATATTATGCATATGTATGTATGTGTATATATATATATATATATATATATATATATATATATATATATATATATATATATATATATATATATATCAGTGGCGGCTCGTGGGGTTTTGGTTTAAGGAGGCTACAAGAGGTGTTACAAAATACACCATAGGCGAAAATTTTTAGGATTTCAAGGTCAACCGCCTTATAATTTAAAGAAAATCAAAGTAAAACAAGCACCCTAAGCTATTAATTTGTTTTCACTTTCTAGTGTCTACCTTGAGACCTACAACTCCTATTTACAATATTCACAAAAACTCTTCTCAGCCAATTAAACAATTCATCTATTCATCAAATTTTTTTTTCTTTCACAAAATAGGTACCTACCTACTTAACGAATTTGTTAACAGCTGGTGAGAGCAAATAAAAAGTTATTATATATTTTTGAAGATTAGCGGGATTCTGCGATCTTTAACGTTAGCAAAATGATCTATAATATCCTCATTAAATTTTTTGTCCTTCGCCAAAAGTTTTACCAATTCCTTTTCAATAGACAACAAACTAATATTTTTCAAACGATCCTGGCTCATTGAATTTCGGGAATAAGTTTTAATTCTCTTAAGAGTGGAAAACGAGCGCTCTACGGAAGCCGATGTCACCGGGATAGAAACAATTAGATATAAGAGTTTATAAACTTGGGGTGAATCTTGATTCAAATCATTATCAAAAAGGTATTTAATATTCCTCACATGATTTTCATTTTGCCCCAAAATTTCATTGTCATTATAAACAACACACAGTTCACTTTTTATGGCCACCTTATCAAAAAAAGTGTATTTTTGACATAAATTTTCAAAAGGTTATCTGGAAAATTAGCCGAAAATCCGGTTAACAAATTTTTATTGAGTAAGTCGAAGAAATGCAGTTCTTTAAAATCAGAGAACCTTATTTCTATCCAGAATTTCATAAAATATTTGCTTATAGTGAAGCTCCATATCTGCGTAACTGAATTTCTTTCGTTTTGGGTTTAATTGAGTCGTATCATCAGTAGTTTGAAATACAGAAAATAGTTTTTTAAAATAAACTTCTGCACGAAATTCTGAAATTTTTTCCAAAAGAAACTTGAGCCGATTTCGTGAGTAAATGTCTCTCATAATTCCTGTATTAAAACCGCGGTTTTGTTGTCTGTTACGCTGCACCAAACAGTTTAATTCAGGGGTAGGTTGCAATGTTTTTATCAAAACTTTATCCTCATAACTTAGTGCACTAAAGTTATGGGATAACAAATATTCCACTAAGTCACCATTGAAATTTTTGAAATTTACTTCAGTAACCAAACTTTTTAAAACAATACGCGAGCAATATAAGTAAACACGCTGCCATCAGTAACTACGATCACACTACGATTCAGCTTTTCAACGAATTCACTCGATGTCACGCGAAATTCTATAGTTGTGATTGGTCGACATTGTATTAGACTGGGTTCCTATCCGTATTGCCATTTACATGTGTTTTGCTTTTCTATTGCAATGAAGTATTCATTCGGAGTATTTGCACCGTTGTTTGCTTTTCTGTGGCAGGCATAATGAACGTTGAGAATATACCTTTCTAAGCCTTCCGCAGCGTTGCCACAAATCTTGAAATGAATGAAATGCAGTAAATGTAAATACCTTCTATCTTAATTAATAAATTATATTATATAATGTAGGTTGAAAGGAAAGTAGGTGCATAAAATAATATGAGTTTGATTAATATTAATATGCTGAATGCTGACTATTCAATATAATATATATATATTAGTGATACACGGAATATTATTGAGGAGGCTTAGCCTCCTTAGCCTCCTTTGACTAGCCGCCCCTGAATATATATATATATATATATATATATATATATATATATATATATATATATATATATATATATATATATAAATGTATATATAACTTGATAATTATTAGCAATAACAGGCTTGGTAAATCTCAAAAACGTCAACTTTTTAATAAAATAATCAATTTATTACATTCGCCAAGCCTGTTATTGCTAATAATTATCAAAAAGTTGAAAATAGTTCACAGTCAACAAAATTCAAATATATATATATATATATATATATATATATATATATATATATATATATATCTATATGTACATACATGAGTGTATAAAGGTACAGAGGATATTGGTCATGAAAATTGAATTTATAAAAAATATTGTGAATGAAAACAAAAATGAAGAATTCATACAAATTAGTATTCCTCAACGTGGAATTTTTAAATGGACCTGCAACTGATGAGTATAAAAGAAATTGAAACTAGGGTCTGAAATCTGAAACCGATTTTAATTTACAATACTTTTTACTAAATCGCGATTTATCAGTTGTTTTTTACTCAGTTTTAAATGAAATATTTACAAATAACCTTCAAATACTTCAACATATTATACTAACATAAAATGAACATCAAGATGGTTCAACATGTAATTAAATCTGATTATTTTTATTTGTTCCAGTTGGGAAATAACAATGAAATGAATGGCGTGGGAGCTTCATCTGTGGTGATAATAAGATAGAAATAAATATGATTGTAATGAATTATAGTGATAGGAAGTTGAAGAAGATTTATAATAATACTGTGAGCATATACTATTTCTATTAACTATGTTTCAACAACTTTTATCTTTCGACTATGATAAGTTCAGCTGAAAATTTTCCGAAATTTCGTAGAAAAACTTAGATGTGCAGTCAGTAGTTTTCAACTTGTATTGTGAACTTTTCAGTGGGAAGAGGAAGATGAGAAAAAAATTACAGCGAACTCGAGCGGAGAGTCAGAAATTCCGTTATTTGTAGTATTACTTAGAACTTATAGCATTGTTTCCGAACCAAACAATTAATAACTCTTATAAACTAAATCCTTAGATGATTTTTGAAAAAATTCAAGAGTGGGCGACTGAAATTGTTGTGTAAAATTTGAAGGTTGAGAAACGACGAATTCACGTAGTTTAATTCAATTCAAGGAGAAAAATATTATATATAAGATCTACCAAATCTATATAAGTTTAACTAGAATTTTTTTTCAGTGCAAGCATTTGAAGAAATGACAATGGTATCCCCAATATCACAATGGCCTAGAGCAGGCGTGGCCAACACGTCGACAGCAAAGGTTTTTAAAGGAGACTGCGAAGCTCGTAACATTGAATAATTTTAGTAGACTTAGAAAAAGAAATAATAAATATTAAATGTGTCAAATAAGATAAGTATCCTTATACTTATATGGACAATTTTTGAATGTTTCAATGCCTTCTTCGGATCAACATATTCATGTGACTATGCATTTTCATTTATGAATGCAATCAAAACGAAATATCCATCGTAATTAACAGACCAACATTTGAAAACATATTTGAGTTCATGAGCTAAATTTTGAAAAATTTCCTGCACTTATGCAATGTCAGTATTCGTCCAATTAAATCCAATTGAACATTGTTATTCATTTGGTTATTAACAGGGTATTTATTTAAAATTAATGATTACTCCATCTCAAAAAAAAAATTATAATAGTTATATTCTTTATTTGCGAAAATTTTGTTGTGTACTTAATTCTTTACATTGTAATTTTTTTAATTTCTATACTTCATCAAATGAAAAAATGCAGTTATTTTTTTCTCCATTTGCCAAAATATTTTTTTTATTGAGATAATTAGTAGTTATTTGTTAAAAAAATGTATGAAAAATTTTAAAAATGCGAAAACTAAATCCCATATTCATAATCGCTTGCAAACTATATATCAAAGAATAAAAAGTTGTTGCATTCGTTCTTTTATTGCAGATTACTTTCAACTTGATTGGAGACTTCCGAAAGGAAATTTTTGGAAATCCTAATGAACAGATTGATATAAAAATGTATATTATCAGCTTTGTTGGGAAATTCCCTCAAAAAAATCAATATGTATGAATATATATATATATATATATATATATATATATATATATATATATATATATATAAATATATTGAAAAACTTCAATCTTTCGACATCCTACAGTTCCTACAGCTTCGTCTAGTCTAGTACATTAATATAAATGATAACTAATGAAGTATTGTCAGACAGAGATATCATAATGTGGTATAATTTATTCTTCTAACTCTGCATCACTCTCCACTAGTATTGGATATATGTGATGTACACGTGCATTCTCAAAACTAGAAGTCTGTCACTAATAAGAGTGGATGATAAATGACTCGAATAAATCATAAAGAGCTTTCTTACTTTGGCGATGATCTCCTCAAACTGGTTCTAAGCCACGTATGACGATGAATACTATTGGACGGACTTCGTGTGCCAGTGTCTCTGAAAATTTCCAAACAATTAATTTTACAGATTAAACCTCTTATCTATATGTACGTGTAAATATATATACATATATATATATATATATATATATATATATATATATATATATATATATATATATATATATATATATATATATATATATATATATATATATATATATATATATATATATATATATATATATATATATATATATATATATATCTATATATATATATATATATATATATATATATATATATATATATATAGGTATATATATATATAAATATATATATACAGTTTGGAAAAAAGTATGGACTTACCCTAATAATTTGGTAGCCTTCAGTTTTTATGGAAAATGCTCGAACATGTCAATTTAGTTTTTCGGTTTCCTACATTTTGACCAAATTATTTTGTTTTTTTATTGACATCTGTCAAAAATATCGTCATCGACATTTTTCTCAAATGGCAGTAGATAGCATGCGATAAATCATTTGAAAACTGTTGCTTCACTTAGTACGTTTCGAGATTTTTATGCGATTCTGTAGCTCCGTTTCTAAATAGGGCCGTCCAAAACTTCTATTGCAATGCCATTGAGATATCGAATTTGGTTTTTCAATATGGATTCAAAAAAACAGGCTCAGGCCAAGAAACTTAATGTAAGGACAGGAATTGAAAGATAAAGCCTTAGTACTGTCTGAGTATGATGTTTGATTGTTTTTTTTTCTAATAAAACGAGAAAGAGTTATTCTTTATTATATAATTTTCACAATTGGACCGCCGCCATTTTGAAACGGAGCTACAGATTCGCTTAAAAATATAGGAACATACTAAGTGAAGCAGTAGCTGTCAAATAATGTTTCGCATGCTATATACTGTCATTTGAGAAAAATCTCGATGACGTCATATGTTTGACAGATGTTAATAAATCAATAAAATAATTTGGTCAAAATGTAGCACACCGAAAAACTAAATTGACATGTTCTAGCGTTTTCCATAAAACCTGAAGGCTACCAAATTATTAGGGTAAGTCTATACTTTATACTGTATACATATATATATATATATTTACTTATTTATATGTGTGACCTTATTGGGGTTTTAAATCTTTTCTTCCACCGTTTTATGTTTAAATTCCATGCGAGATTTCATGTCTTTTTAGGGATTTTCAAGATATTCGCATCTCTGCAGCTCTTTCAATTGTACGTGGATTGACTTGATGTCAAGGATGTACTGTTTTGGGGTTTCCGATGTGAATTTAGTAAGTGTTGTGGAAGTCCCCGAAAATAATAAACTATGTATTAGATTGTATCGAATATCATTACAAAAATTAGGGGAAAATACAACTTTACTGTCGAAGCTCTGCTCCTCTCCCGTTTTTATTTAATATGACATATACAAACACTGTTGTTAAGAATATAAGCTCCTACATGCTGGATAAGTTCATAAGATATCTATAGTCAAATTAATGAAAACAAAACATCCCTGAATAATTTTTTCACAGACCCTCCCATAAGTATATATAATACAACGCCAATTGACTGCTTGTTCAACACTTCGTGAAACATTTTTCAAAATTGTGTATCAAATGAAATGAAACACTGTGAGTCTACTAAAATTAGTTTAATTTACTCGACGAACATATTATACTTAACCACCAAAAAAGTATACCTAGACAAACAGTAAACAGTACAATTGTGTGTTAAGTCCAGAATAAATATTTCCAGATAATTAATTCTTACTACGGAGGGAGCAACAGAATTTTGATTATATGCGATAAAATATTTTGGTAAACTAAATGACCATTCTAACGGCTTTTGAAAGTTCCATGAACTCTTCGTGTTATTATTATAATATTCTCTCTCATAACGAGGGTTTTGTCTTGTATGAGGAGTGAATTACATTTATCCAACAAACTATGAGAGATTATATATGTTACTTTTGATGAAGTTATATTATTATAAATATATATATATATATATATATATATATATATATATATATATATATATATATATATACAGGGCTATTCAAATTCGAGTATATGCATGGAGATTTCGATAACGGTAAGAGATAGAGGAATGGTTAAACGGGGGCAAAGTAGCATATATCAGAGATCAGTTATATGGATAAAAAAAATCTGATCTGGCTCCTTTAGTTCTGGAGTTATATAGGAAAATTCGAAAATTTCGAAATCCTTTTTTTGCCTATATCTTTTTATTTAATGAATTATTTTCAAAACAATTGTCACTTTGCCATTGCCACTTTTTCTAAGCTATCTAAATATCTGAATAGAAATTATATACAGGGTGTCGTATAAATTGGGCCACCCTCAACTTTCAATTTTCAAATACGGACCTGTATTTTTTATTGCATTTTTTTGAATGCCAAGAGTCATCTTTTATATTGACGTAGTATTTTCATCTGAATTACAGAGTGTTCTGGAAATATTGAACTATTACCAGTGAAATTTCAACATTTTTTTAAAATTCCAGCTCTAATTAAATAAATATCATAGAATAAGGTATAAAATGCCTAGGATTTGGAAGATAATCAACATTATTCGACGAAAAATGTCTTCTTCAAGAATTCATCCACATTTCAGTTCATGCAACCCATGATCAATGTACGAAAATGTGAAATTCTTCCCAGTACGTACATGTATGTGCATATAATCCAATGCCCAAACAAAATAATCTTCCAATGGCAATCTTCATACTCCAGACACCAATTTGGAAATATTTCATTATTACTCACTTTTCGAAGTACCTATATTTGTTTCATATTGGAGTTTTATTTTTATATAAATCATAAAGTGTTTTGGGAATATTGAACTAATACTAGTGATATCTCATCATTTTTTAATTCCATAACAACTCTAATTGAATATATCAGAGAATGAGAGGCGAATCAGACAAATTGATTCCTTAAGAAAAATGAATTTCAGAATTTCCAGATTATCTAGTCTCACTACTTGTTCGGAATAACAATAGAATAAAATCAACATTCCTGAGAGACATTTTATTTCTTTACCATAATGTAGCATTGGTAGAATAATTATTGATCCCCATGTCGATTCACCTCAGTAGGTATGAGGAAGATCTGTTGTATGTATTCTGCTGAGAACTCACAAACATAATCTGTCACAAGCATAACATTGTATTTGATCATATAGGTTTTCATATTGTATAACTTATCGCATAAGAACATGTTTAGTTATTATCTAGAATTGAAATAAGTCATTATAAGTAATCATAATCGAAATGAATGTTTGAATTGAGGATCTTCTCGTTCCAGACATTTACAGAGTCGTTTTTTTAAGTTATTATTCGCTCTGGAAATATCTCTTCGGCGTAGTAATGCGAAAGCGTTCATGATTTTAATTCTTAAATCTTCTAAATCTTCTATATTTTCAATTTCCTTTTGATATATTCTAATTTTTAGTGTACCGCATAAAAAAGTCAAGCGGAAAGATGAATGCTCCTACTATTTCTGTAGAAAACGTTAATCATATCTCTTTTCTGCTCTATGGGGAAACCTATTTTCAGTACTAACAGATTTTTCATTAAATACCAACGATAATATCCAAGAAACTGTCAAAATAATGACAAGTGAGGTGAACTAAATATTTATTTTCCGAAGCATACTATGAGAATTCAAATAGTTTAATCATAATAAATTGTTGTATATAGCAACAGAATGCCCATGAATTAGCTGAAAAATGTAGATAGTTCGGAAAGTGAGTAACAATGAAATATTTCCAAATTGGTGTCTGTAATATGAAGATTGCCAGTCGAACATTTTTTTTTGGGCAATGATTATATGCACATAAACGTACTAGGAAGAATTTCGCATTTTCGTACATTGATCATGGGTTGCGTGAACTGAAATGAGGATGAATTCTTGAAGAAGACATTTTTCGTCGAATAATGTTGATTATCTTCCAAATCCTAGGCATTTTATACCTTATTCTATGATATTTATTTAATTAGAGCTGAAATTTTAAAAAGATGTTGAAATTTTACTGATAATAGTTCAATATTTCCAGAACACTCTGTAATTCAGATGAAAATACTACGTCAATATAAAACATGACTCTTGGCATTCAAAAAAATGCAATAAAAAATACAGGTCCGTATTTGAAAATTGAAAGTTGAGGGTGGCCCAATTTATACGACACCCTGTATATAATTTTTATTCAGATATTTAGATAGCTTAGAAAAAGTGGCAATGGCAAAGTGACAATTGTTTTGAAAATAATTCATTAAATAAAAAGATATAGGCAAAAAAAAGATTTCAAAATTTTCGAATTTTCCTATATAACTCCAGAACTAAAGGAGCTAGATCAGATTTTTTTTATCCATATAACTGACCTCTGAAATATGCTACTTTGCCCCCATTTAACCATCCCTCTATCTCTTACCGTTATCGAAATCTCCATGCATATACTCGAATTTGAATAGCCCTGTGTATATATATAATTTCGTAATTAAAAACCCGTGAAGATCAAAAGAAATTTTTTTTTACATTGAGTTTAATGGGCAATATAAAGCTACAGTTCCACCGGACGAAAATTGAGGAACATTTTGTTGCTGAATGTTTCTCCTTGTTGCCAAGGGTAGAAACTTATGGCAACTTGTTTCTTGCTTAGTAGAAACAACCAACATTTGTTGCCGAAATTTAAGGAACATTCAGGAACATTTTGTAACATTTACGGAAACAAGCCGAAGCAACAAAAATTTTACTCAATGTTCATCCGGTGGAAACGTAGCTATATATTTATTCGTTTTCGTACTTCACTGCACACTGAAAATCTGCGACACGAATGTTTACTAGTTGCGTTCTTGATACGTTTCCACTGCGATAGCAACACGGATTTACCTACACATGTTTCCTATTTTCATTTGAAGTTTACTGCCCAAAATGGAAAGCGGCGACAAGTAGGAACAGTCAACATTTGTTGCCGAAGCAAAAAATTTTAAGCAACAAAAATGTTCCACAGTTTTCCTCCTGTGGAACTTTACCTTCAAGCGTGTTTCCGGAAATGTTCCTAAATGTTCCTTAAAATTCATTTATGTTTCGGCAACAAATGTTGATTGTTTCTACTTAATAATATGCAACTATTGACAATTTTACGTATGTTGCCATAAGTTTCTACCCTTGGCAACAAGGAGAAACATTCAGTAAAAAAATGTTCCTCCGGTGGAACTGTAGCTTAAGAAAGACAATAAGCACTCTGATTTGACTCAGAAACCATGAATATACTACGTTCGTTTTACAGCAAGTAGAATGTCTCTCATATTAAATTTGTATGATGTAAGGTAAGGTGGGGCAACTTTATAACCATAAAAACTTTACCGGTAGGGGCGCTCCAGGCCAGTGCGCTTCAGTATTGGCGCGGTTTCAAAGTGACCATGTGGTTTAGTCCCGTGTGTCAAGTTGGAAGGAGTCTAGGTCATCTCAGTTGATCCACCACATTTTACAATTTTTTGCATATTTCTCATACTAAGTACATACTTTTAATATTGTAGCTCTAGAATAAAACTTGAATTTAATTATATTTCATTTCACCTGAGTTAGGCTGTACTCTGCACTTACCTCAAAAAATTGAGGTGTCGGGGCAAGTGCGCTAGTCAACAGTGGGACAAGTGCAGGATGCTACGCACTTGCCCCCTCACGTTTTTTATTTAAAAAAATGGAAGAAGAAGAAAGAGCAGAGAGAAGATACTAAGACTTTAAAAAAGTTAATGACATGGCTGTTGGTGACTGGGTCATCGTTCAATTTTTGGGCAAGAAAACGATCAATGAATCTGATAAAGATGAGCCAATGATATCACCAAAAGTTGGTAGGCGAGTGGAAGCTATTTTTAATATTGATTTATCTAGTTAGAACGTTCAGTGATTAATATTGTTTTACTTATTTCGTAGTTACGTAAGAATACTAAAAAAAAAATTTTTATTGTTGTATTGTAGAATTTTGAATTTTTTACATAATTCTGATACCCTTTTGTGAGGAAAAGTCTTGCGATTCTGTTGAATTTTTATAGTATAATGTTTGAGTTGTTCAATGGAAATAAATATATAACGTTGATCACATTTTTAAATTGATTTTTGTCTAACCACCCAGTAAATTTCTGTTCGACAAGCTGTCAAACTCTGTATCTCAGAGAGTTATGCTCCGATTTGCAAAAATTCAAAAACCATTGAAACATCAGGAATCGAACTATCTGCACTTGCCCCGTCGTGCACTAATTAGTCTTTGTAACGTTTCGAAGGCTGGGTTATGCACTTGCCCCATTTTATGGGGCAAGTGCATACTAGGGAACTTTTTTTTCTTTTCGTTTATGAAAAATGTAAATTTCGATTTTTCGCGGAATCCTATGACACAGAACAATACAGAAGTGGTAGAAGTTTCTTTTGCAAAACTAATAATCTCTCTAGCATAAAAAGCATTATGTAGCTGTTCAAAGGTGAACTCGACAAATTGTATAGCGCACTTGCCCCACCTTACCTTACCTACTGCAATTTAAAGTTATTTTGCCATTTAATTTTCTGCAATTCTTTCACGATTGCCCAGATAAATTCCAAATCTGGGAATAACAGGAAGTGAATATTTTGTTTTCGAGCACCTGCAAAAATTCCGTAGACAATGTTTTATGATTTTTTCATATATGATTCCTTGGAAATCAGCAACAATAACAAGGCAAATATAAATATCATGAGGTAAGTGTAAATTGAAGAGAGTTACGTGAGTAATCCACTCAACTGATAAGACACAAGAACGTGAGCTGTTTGCCGTTTCAAATGTGCTTCAAATAATTCTTTCATTGTATTTCTCGAGATAACAATGTGCGGCCAATGCGATTATTTAAATGATATTAAGTTCTATGTCAGTTTCTCTTCAATTAACAAAAGAAAAAGTAGGTTATGGATATCAACTATAAATGAGCTGATAGTAGTACTGTTAATGGTTAGTTTGTAACGCAAATGTGGAATATGGAAATACAGAAGTGAAATCTCTGCCATTCCTACCATAATGAAGTGACAGCATAACCACAAACCCGAACTGAAATATTTACGATTTCGTGTAATAAAATAATATAAAATTTGAAGTCAAGAAACTTTTTCTAATTACGGTAGATTAATTTATAAATTCACATATTTTTTCTACGAGGAAGATTTTCAATTTTCGAGCGAATCTTTAATCATTCAAATCTCTGCTGCTTTTAGATTTGGAACGTTGAAAGTGTTAAAATCTCCAGTGTTAGATATCCTAAAGATTAATAGCTTCGAATTCCTGAGTGTAAGAGTATCAACTATAGATTAATTAAAATTCATTATATATTCATAATATAGGTAGTAGACTTTACATATTTCCTGAGAAATATTGGGTCACTGTAGCATACTGACGCTAGCTTCAATAACACATATATTAAGTTTCGATATATTTCTGTAATTATATAATTGACTGCATCTAATTATTGATTTCATAAATATATTCTTTGTGCTGATTACGAATAATCATTACTATTGAGAATTTTTTTATTGCTGTAAATGTAATTTCATAAAATTTACCAAATTTGCCGTCAGCCTTAATTCGTTGAATCTTGGAGCAACTCCGTTTCCGCCTGATAATTGAATCCTACATTATCCAAGAAGATAATATTTATTATACAATAATTGGCTTCACAGCGTGTACTTGTCAATATCGAAAGAATATACAATAATACTGACATTTGTAAATCATAAAGAACTCAATAAAAGATTTAAAAAAAAAGAATAATCATGTTCAGTTCGATGTTTACATAATATAAAAGTGAAACAAAATGTGTGCTGAGGAAAAAATGGAATAAAAAATTCGTGATCAAAAGATATATTTTTATACATGTATACAAGGTGGCCCACCACGTTCGCCTCGGTGTTTCTATGAGAAATGAAGAGAGTAGGGAAATTTTTTTTAGCACAGTCATACGTGGGTATATGAGGGGCATATTCCAAAATTATTTTGAAATATACAGGTGACCCAAAAAAAGGTACATATCAAAGTTATATTTTTTCTTATGGAACACCCTATATTTTTTATATTTATAAATACTATAGACCAAATAAAGGTAAGTTACTGTTATATTTCCTATACCTAAAACTAGCTGTTGCTGAGAAATTTTGAGAAATTAAAAAATACGGAGCATAGCCTCTTCGGACCCCAAGTATCATATATGATACCTGAGGATCTGAAGCATGTTTAGACTGCTTAAATTCAATTTACGGGTGTATCCCGTTGGTATCGTATCTGATATGCTTCTCGCGCCTTAGAAATTCACATTTTACCGCCTTCCGAATCAGTTCTGTGGAAACAACAGAACAAATAACATGGCCTCGCAAGTTCATAGACGAAAGAATTATTATTTTAAACGTAAGTACAATAATTTTGATATTGAAAAAGCTGTTTGCTTATAATTTTTTATGATTGGAGTTAGGAGAAAATAGTAAATTTAGTTTTCAATTATAACATCGGGCATTTGGACCGTTGTATCACTGCTGATACCTTGGGTTTTCGAGACTACAATATTTCTTAAATTACTAAAATAGGTTATACACTTTCACCGGGTTTATTTCAATTTTTGACAGCACTTACTCAAACTGAACTGGAGGAAGAAATCGTTAAAATCGATGAGATGTCAGATTTGCAAAAAAATGATTCGGACAACTCAAACTTTGAATCTTCAGAAGATGAAGACAATTTTGAGCTGTTAATCTTCCTGAGGAGACTTTGCCAGAAAGAAACGAAATAGCTTCACAAGATAATTTCGACTCTACGGACCATGAGTTGCCTTTAGCAAATCTCGTGGATCGTGACAAATGACAGAGTAACTTATAAGTGAACAATTTACCAGAAAGAATTCAAATATTAGTATTCCTCTTGTCAAGGTCTCATACAGTCTATGAAACAGCTACTAGAGTAATTCTCGAAATATATAGACCAGAATACATGGTTGGAATATCGTCAGCATGAAAATTGTCTAGGCTTCCGAAAGAAGCATATTCTAGATTATTTGGCATCCAAAACAAAATTGGCTGAATCCCTAGTATTCAATTCCAAACATGTAGCAAGTGACGAAAGCAGTTGTGAGAGCGATTAAGATGGACCTGCAGCTAAATTAAGAAAAGTGTTATCCGCTACAAGAGCTAAGAAACCATGAAGCCAAACATTCGCCCGAAAACACCACCCGTTCTCAAAAAATTAGGTCCAAATGCGGACTTCCAGGTTGTGACAAGTTGACTTAAATAAAATGTATTACTTGCAAAGCATTCTATGGCTTCAACTCGAGCAGATATTGTTTCGAAGTAGCAAATTCTTGATTAGAATTTATATTATGCCAAACAGGTTTGATGAATTGGATTACTATCATTTTTCGAATTTGTATTGCCAAAGGCTCAAGGTATCAAATATGATGCCACCCCCAAAGACACAGGATTTTTTAAATTAATTTTCTGTTGTTAGTTGTTTCTATTTCAACTGAAATATACGTATATTGTTAAAATTCAGAGAAGAAATTCACTTGGGTCCGAAGAGGATAGTTTAAAAATTGTTTACAACCTGAAACATGTAACGAGCTGTTTGTTGCTGAATTTCCTACTTAGCTGAAAGGTTTAATTTAACTACTACATAAAAGTTTTAATTCAATATTGTACAGAGTTATGAAAAAACTTGCATCAAAGTTTGAGCACATTTTTTATCGAATATCTTCTCAAAGTTAAATGGAACATTCTGTATACGATGACATATTTTTACGCAGAATTAGATTCCCTTTAAAACTATACCATGGTTCCCTATACCTATATCTCATGATTTTTACGCAAAAGACGTTTTTATATTCTACTTATGAGTAATTTCTGTATCCATCTATGGACGAGGACGTCCACAGAACTTGCCAGCCAGGCCACCGGAAACGAATAAGAAGAGCGTTTCGTTCCATACCGCAAAACATGTCATAAGAGTCCAGCACTCATTTCTAGAAAGAGTTCACTTATGCATCGAGAATAATAGGCACCTCTTTGAGCATTTGTTGAAATAATAATTCTTTTACCATTAACCTTTGTTATTTTTTCAATAAAATGAGTTCAAAAAATGTTTTCAGCTTTTCATTACAATACAGAATGATAAAGAAATTACTCATAAATAGAATATAAAAACGTAGTTTGCGTACAAATCATGAGAGATAGGTACAGAGAACCCTGGTATAGTTTTAAAGGGAATCTAATTCTGCGTCAAAATATGCCATCAAATAGAGGATGTTCCATTTAATTTTAAGAAGTTATTCAATAAAAAATGTGCCCAAACCTTGATATGTATCTTTTTTTTTGGGTCACCCTGCATAGTTCAAAATAATTATGGAATATGCTCCTCATGGACCCACATATGACTGTGCTAAATTTTTTTTTCCACTCTCTTTATTTCTCATAGAATATATAAATATATTATATGTATATATATATATATATATATATATATATATATATATATATATATATATATATATATATATATATATTATTTATGTATATATATAGATATAATATATTTATATATTCTATGAGAAATAAAGAGAGTGGAAAAAAAAATTTATTATTATATATATTATTATATATATATATATATATATATATAAATATATATATATATATATATATATATATCTATGTGTGTGCTTGAAAATTACTAATACATAGATATTTACTTTCGAGATTTATCATCAATTGATTTTCTTCAACCAACGCTCTTTTATCGATACAAACAGAGTTTAATACATAGACATTACGTCATCTAATATATTATCAATAATTATCTTAAGAACTGGCACAACCTACCTACAATAAAATGGTGGGACAATTATAAATAATGTAGGTATATAGAATACGAATGATGTAAAACAGACAAATAATAAAAAATTCAATATTTTCATAACAACATAGATTCAAAGTTATATATTTGTTTCTAATCAAATAATATCAAATCAAATATGCTTTATTGTCTTAAAATTATACATTTTATTGACAAAGCGAAAAACATCAATCCATGCTCAGAATAGTAGTCATCTATGGATTAATAAGGTCTACCAAGAAAATAAGATTTTGTTCGTTACCGAAAATTGGCCAAGGAAGTTAAAGATTTTAATTCCACTGGAAGGTGATTGTAAATTTTCTTAGCATTGTAAATGATGGACCTTTTTGTTAATTCAGAAGAAGGAATAGGGAGGCGAACATGATGTCCCGAAGATCTGGTGGAATACCCGTGCTGTGACACCAAGGGTACGGCATGAAAATACTTATGAATCAAGCATACAAAATTAAAGTGAATATAAAAAGAAGTAAGTGTTAAAAATCCAATTTTTTTGAAGTATGGTTTGCAATGAGCCCCATTTTTCAGTACAAACATGTAACGAATTGCTCTCTTCTGCAATTTGAGAATGGTATCAAGTTGTGAAGAATTACATGAATCCCAGAAGGGAAGACCATAACGAAGATGAGATTCGAACAAAGCAAAATAGGCAATTCTTGTAGATGCCGTATCTAATTCACTTGAGATGGATTTAATGGCGAAACAGTAGTTTTTTACCTGAGACATGCAGATGCTGTGAAAATTTGAGATTATTGTCGATTTTTTTTTGCAGGAATAGCCTGGGAGTTATCTCTATAAAATAAGGCGACGGTTTTATCTACTTTGAAGCAAAGTAAGTTTGCATCAGACCAGGACTTCTAGATGTCATACACTCGGATGAATGAATAATGGAATAGAACAAGTATTGTCGGTTTCGTAATACACCACTCGATTGACTTACCTAACATTCCTGTCGCCCGAAATGCCCGAATCAGCGTCCGCGTCCGGTTCGCCGGTCGTCCACTCGTAGTTGTCCGTGTCCGATAAAGACGAGCACTGACTCTTCCCCTCGTCGGACCTGCGTTGCGGGCTACTCGGCGGGCTCTGTTGCGATCTGGCGCCTGGAGCCAGAGCGACGCCGCCGTCAGTGGTGGACCTCGTCGGCGACATCATCGACTCTATCGATGAGCTGGACTCTGAAACAAAATCGTTTCGGTTGACGTAACATATAATCGTTTAATAGACTTTACCTATTTATGTATTAAGGGCATAATAGGAGTTTTATGGTCCGAGGCGGTACTTGGAGTTCCAGCTAACTTTATGCAAGAATAATGCATTGAATTAGTTTAATTAAAGCATAAGTATCATTGTCACCTTCTCCACTGATTATAGGCTAATCAACAAGTTCAAAAACGTTTTAATTCTTGATAACTCATTCTATTCGATGTAAAATAATTTTGTCCACGACTGTACTATAAATCATTCATTATACGTGTGCTTCCTGAAGTATAATTATATCTATTATTCACTAGTGTGTATAATGGTTTATTATACACTGCATGACGTCACACTCAAAACGTATGTCCAAACTTGAGACTATCATTCACATTGTTAGGATAGTATTGTTATTAGATTTTTAGGTTTTATGTAACGAAGATAACTTTTAGGCAAATTATTAAACTAATATTTAATATAATGCCCAACTTATTGAATATTTACTCTAATAAATTATCTATTTCATTTTTATCAGAGTGAAAGAAAGGAATGGAATCGATGTCAAGTGAAATAGTTGACGTTTACGTGAGTATACAGTTTTCAGTGAACACAGAATATGTTATGTCAACGCTTTTGATATCTATTTTTATTGTTGAAAATGCAGATTATTACTAATTTTTTCGAGAAGTCGTGGACAATGTATAGTATTCTACTCGCACAAAATTACAATTTTTCACTCGGGTGAATTGCGACACTCGCTTGCAGCTCGTGTCGCAAACTTCACCCTCGTGAAAAATAGCAATCATTTTGTGCTCGTTGAATAATATACTATTATTTTTCACTTGTATATTATTTGTTGATTTTACCTTCTTAGATACGGTTGCTATAAATACACTCATTATGCCCTAGGGCGTAATGAGCGGGCATAATGGATCATAACGCCCGCTCGTTGTACGAGGAGAAATGAAGCAACTTCCATTGATTACTCGAAAGCCACAAGAATTTCAAAACTCAAACCTAACATATGAAAATCAACCAATAGAGCGAGTAAAAACATTTAAATATCTAAGAACGTGGCTGTGTGAAAACTGGGAATCAGACACATAAATCAGATGCCGGATTGAAAATGCCCGCAGTGCGTTAATGAAATTCAAAAAAGTGCTCACCAATACTGATTTCAATCTTGGCTTGAGAATTAGATTTGTCAAATGCTATGTCTGGTCGGTGTTACTTTATGGAATGGAGGAATGGACACTGAAGGTGAGCACTGTGAACAAGCATTCGAGATGTGGGTCTATAGGCGTGTACTGAAGATTCCATGGACTGCAAGAAGAGCCAACGATGAGGTCTTGAGAATGATCAGCAGAGACCGCGAACTGTTAGACACCATTAAACGTCGAAAAACAGCAAAACTGGGCCACGTAATACGCAACGAGAGGTACCAATTCCTGCAGTTGATAATTGAGGGAAAGAGAGGAATCGGCAGGAAAAAGATGTCATGGCTCCGCAACGTTAGGCAATCGACAGGACCGAGGACAGTGCAAGAACTAATACACACCATACGTAATAGGGAAGAGTGAACAAACAGATCGCAAACATCCATTAATGGACATTCAGCAGAAGAAGAAGAATAAAAGGTATTTTTTCAATAGTTTTATGTTTTCCGTATTAGATCCGAGTACTTTTGGGAGTACCATCGTATGATGAAATGCTTAGAAAGCACGGACATTTTAAGACACAGCACGTAGAATCTTCCATTTCCGAGATATTATTAGGCAATGTTATGATTTATAGTTTTATTTTTTTAAATGATGTAGTTTTGACGTTTTAACGGTTTACATGAATACTTTAGAAATTTTGTTGACCGGATGATTATTATTCATACTCTTGGAAACAATATTAACGAAAGATCGATAAATGACAATTAATGACTCCGCCATTCCACTTTCACTCCCAATTTCCTCAAATATTAGATACGATTAATAATTTGTTGGAAAAACATGAATATTTTACAGTTGATGAACAAAAAGCTGCGCCAATAATCTCTGAGTCTCCGAAATTTATAAATCACTGAGTTTCCAAAAATAATAAATCACTTCATTATTCTGATTACCAACATCATTTAATTACAACAATAAAATATGAGTGAAACTGTAAATAGAGGATAATGATGTCTGCCACATCCGTTTTATCACAAATAAATAATATTCAAATGTGGTCAAAAGCGTAGTGTATTGCTAGAACCGTTGACTTATTCACTTTTCACAACTGGTTCAGTAACAGTAATTAACTGAAAATCGTTATTTATAAATTCCAATACAAATGCGAAAATTCATGGTGGCTTAGAAGTGAAAGAATGTTAAAATATAATTAGATGAAAATTTATTCCTTAAAATTTACAAAAATATAGCTTCCTTATAATTATTGTCAGAACCGCGACGGCGCTAGCTTACTTGAAAGTTCACCCCAGCCTTAAAAAAAGATAGAACTAGGATATTTCACATTCAAATGTTCCTCACTATTAAAAGCACTACTGGAAATATCGATAAGATTAATCATTGGTAAATTCTATAAATTTCACTAATACAGCTTCCCCCCGTATTATAAAAGTATACTCGTAGAAGCTTCGTCTAAATTTGCGAACCAAGTCAAATAAAATAAATATACATGTACATTATATTCAATCAATGTGAATAGAGCTTGAATGACATTTTTTTCGAGAATAATCCGAAATAGTCTGTTTATCGTTTCTGTCGTTGGTGGTGAATATATCTTAATGTTTCTTACATTCATCTTTTAAGGATGAATGGGCATGTCGTTGCCGTCGAGGCCCATGTTGTTAGTTCCACTAGGAGAAAAGTTTGATTGATTTACATTTTTCGAATAAATGTACTGGCATTTAATTCTTGTATTAATTCACAGTGCCACGAATATTTCATATTCTATATATATACAGGTGTCCAGGAAAATGTGAGAATTCTCTCGGATTCAGATAGAACATTAAAAAATAAGATGACAAGTTTCCATAAATTTATGAATTAATGTTTTATTTTTATTAAAAGGTACCATGATTTTTAATTTTTTTGTTTGCAACAAGGTGTGATACGAAAGCCATTCAAGGAGCAGAAAGTTTTTAGATTATGTTATTTAATCCGACAAAATTACAATTTCTTAAAAATGCAGTTTTGTCCCAGAAAGAGAACTTAACAAAAATTATTTTTAGAAATTTAAGCCATGTTTTTCTTGAAATTATTACAAAACAACCTAAAAACTAATGTAAAAGAAAATTAAACACTAAATTATGTTTAATCCTGAACTCAGTAAAGCTTGCAACGATTGAACCTAAATACACTAATGAGAAATAATCAATCAAAAACTTCATAAAAGGGTTCAACATGGGCTCCGTAAAAATTGATTTCCAGTGGATTATTAGGGGGCCCTATCTCGTGGGTAGGGCCGCTAGGAAAAAAATTTATGGGAACTTGTCTTATTTTTCAATGTTCTATCTGAATCACAGAGATTTCCCACATTTTTTCGGACACCCAATATATATATATATATATATATATATATATATATATATATATAAAGATCTCAATATCCAAGTGAAAAGTAAAACTATAATTGTTCGTTTCTGTCGAGTTTGAACATTGTGAATGTGTTTTATGATATGTTTATGGTAAGATTTGAACCTGTTAAGTTATTATTAAGCATGATTTGTGTATTTATTTATTTTAGCGATGACATGACATATGTAAATTTGATAAAGGTTAAAATAGTAACCGAAACGTTATTAGAACAATTTCAACATCATTTCTATTTTAACTGAACCAGAAAACCCAATAAAAGAATTATTTACAATATAAATAAGATGGTTCATGAGTCAGATACATATTCATATATATATATATATATATATATATATATATATATATATATATATATATATATATATATAGTATTATAATATATATTATTATATATATATATATATATATATATATAAGTATATATATATATATATATATATATATATATATATATATATATACCGGGTGTCCCAGTATACCTGTTCCAATGGATTATCTCAGCCATTTCGAAAGATAAATATTTGAAAATTTCATGATCTTCAGTTCGTTCAAGGAACCTTCAAGAAAAACAAAAATTGAAAGTCACTTCCGGTTTGACCGGAAGTGACTCTGACTTTTTTATTTCAAATAGCACCCTGTATATTTTTTGCAATTTTTTATTTCTACTCAAAATTATCTTTCCAACAATGTATCACACTTTATATTTCATATTTGATTTGATGGAGAAAACGTAAATTTCAAATTGAAAGAATTGCAGTAGGCTACGATATTTTGTGTAATTTTGATTTTGACTTCAATAATAATTGATATTTCATGAAAAATTATTTTTATTAGGAGTTACATATAATATTTTTTTTACGTTCATGCAAAAACCAAAAAATTTTTCATTTAGGTTGCACTAAACTGTAAGGAAGATATTGTTTGTTTGAATCTATCTGTTAAAAGTCATACAAAAACAGTTTGTGTAATTCAGTATATTCGAAGGAACTAATTTTATTTTTAACAAATTGCATTTTCTAGTAATTTCGTAGTCCATTATAAATGAATATGATTGACAATTATATGAAACATGCAACTATTTAAAACGTAATACAATCTCACAGAAAATGGGCTAAATTTGGCGTCGATTTGAAAGTTTATGTCTGTCATGATGACAGAACGCTAAAGTAGAATGGTAGATGAGTTCAATAAAGTCTTTATTGCAGTCAGTGCAAAATTGTCCAGAAAATATCAATTATTATTGAAGTCAAAATCAAAATTACTCAAAATATCGTAGCCTACTGCAATTCTTTCAATTTGACATTTCAATTTACGTGTTCTCCATCAAATCAAATATGAAATACAAAGTGTGATACATCGTTGGAAAGATAATTTTTAGTAGAAATAAAGAATTGTAAAAAATATACAGGGTGCTATTTGAAACAAAAAAGTCAGAGTCACTTCCGGTCAAACCGGAAGTGACTTTCAATTTCTGTTTTTCTCAGTTGAAGGTTTCTTGAACGAATTGGATATCATGAAATTTTCAAATTTTCATCTTTCGAAATGGCTGAGATAATCCATTGGAACAGGAATATTGGGACACCCGGTATATACATATATATATATATATATATATATATATATATATATATATATATATATAATTATATATGTAATAAATTAATAGCTGATCCGGCATACAAATTATTACTATCTATCTATGGTGCTATTCGCGAAAATATAAATCCGCGAACCCCGATGCGTGCTACGCCCATTCTTGCCCCCGGTACGCCTATGACGCGCCCGGTCATCGAAACTTGCTGCCGTCTAGAACCTCACGATCGTGCGGTATCGGGTAGTTACTAAGACGCGATTGGATCTCGCCGTCCAATAGAATATTCGACACTGCGACCGCAGTGCTGTCTGTCGGATCCAATATAAAACATTACAAGATCAACAACAATTTATGAATAAAAAATTAATTAAATAAACATTTTCCAGTAGATTGAATTGTGAATCTGAACCATTCTCGAATCCACTGGAACACAAAAATTTCATCAAAATCGGTCCAGACGTTTAGGGGAAGTTCAGTCGCATACACGCGGACAGAAGACAGAAGTTTCGCTGTCTACAACAACATCATCAGGTACATATACTCCTAAAAACAACGAATGAACTTACTGTTGACTTTCCATACAGATTCGTCAATTATTTTCGGGTCAATTTATTTTACTTTCTAAAAATCAAAGTATTTGCCGCAAATACGACTAAAATCGGAACTTATGTTGAAAAAATCTCAAATCTGTACGCCAAAAAACATATATTTATCCATATCATTTAGATACAAATGGGTGTGAATATTCGCTTCAGTTAGTTAAATTGAAGTATATGGAAATAAGGTGACTGGCAAAATCCCGACATTTTCGAGTGTTCTAGGTCAAAAAGAGACGAAAACGAATTGCGTGGTATTCGATGAAGTAACAACTATTGGTGCGTACCTATTCCCATGCATTAAATGAAGCAGTCGCGACGTTGGTCGGCTGGCACGTACTGGTACGATACTCGGAACGAATCGACCGTACCAACATTACTCGATATTCTAAGAATTCCTAACTAGGAGATCGGATGCTGGACTATGAATTATTGTCAAGATTATTCTTCGTATTTTTCCCGATAATAATAGACTATTGGAGCGTAACGAAAGTCAATTCACCTGTGGGAATAGTGTTTTCACCCGTTTCAGATCTTGTATCCAATGATTTTCGAATTTTTTTCGATCTGATTTTTATCTCGAGCTGCTCCCATGGAACCAAATGAGCTAAAATTTCTATGGGATTGATTTCGAGGCAAAACTAAACTATCAAAATTTGTGTAAATTTTTCCAACCTCAGCTGGTTGGAAAAATTTACACAAATTTAGATAGTTTAGTTTTGCCTCGAAATCAACCTCAGATGCCAAATTTAGCTCATAACCAGTTGTGAAAATTGAATAATTCAACGGTTCTAGCAATACAATACACTTTTGACCACATTTGAATATTATTTATTTGTGATAAAACGGATGTGGCAGACATCATTATCCTCTATTTACAGTTTCACTCATATTTTATTGTTGTAATTAAATGATGTTGGTAATCAGAATAATGAAGTGATTTATTATTTTCGGAAACTCAGTGATTTATAAATTTCGGAGACTTAGAGATTATTGGCGCAGCTTTTTGTTCATCAACTGCAAAATATTCATGTTTTTCCAACAAATTATTAATCGTATCTAATATTCGAGGAAATTGGGAGTGAAAGTGGAATGGCGGAGTCATTAATTGTCATTTATCGATCTTTCGTTAATATTGTTTCCAAGAGTATGAATAATAATCATCCGGTCAACAAAATTTCTAAAGTATTCATGTAAACCGTTAAAACGTCAAAACTACATCATTAAAAAAAAATTAAACTATAAATCATAACATTGCCTAATAATATCTCGGAAATAGAAGATTCATCGTGCTGTCTTAAAATGTCCATGCTTTCTAAGCATTTCATCATACGATGGTACTCCCAAAAGTACTCGGATCTAATACGGAAAACATAAAACTATTGAAAAATACCTTTAATTCTTCTTCTTCTGCTGCATGTCCATTAATGGATGTTTGCGATCTGTTTGTCCACTCCTCCCTATTACGTATGGTGTGTATTAGTTCTTGCATTGTCCTCAGTCCTGTCGATTGCCTAACATTGCGGAGCCATGACATCTTTTTCCTGCCGATTCCTCTCTTTCCCTCAATTATCAACTGCAGGAATTGGTACCTCTCGTTGCGTATTACGTGGCCCAGGTGTACTGTTTTTCGACGTTTAATGATGTCTAACAGTTCGCGGTCTTTGTTGATCATTCTCAAGACCTCCTCGTTGGTTCTTCTTGCAATCCATGGAATCCTCAGTACACGCCTATAGACCCACATCTCGAATGCCCCCAGCTTGTTCATAGTGCTCACCTTCAGTGTCCATCCCTCCATTCCATAAAGTAACACCGACCAGACATAGCATTTGACAAATCTAATTCTCAAGCCAAGATCGAAATCAGTATTGGTGAGCACTTTTTTGAATTTCATTAACGCACTGCGGGCATTTTCAATCCGGCATCTGATTTCTGTGTCTGATTCCCAGTTTTCACCGTACCAACATTACTCGATATTCGAAGAATTCCTAACTAGGAGATCGGATGCTGGACTATGAATTATTGTCAAGATTATTCTTCGTATTTTTCCCGAAAATAATAGACTATTGGAGCGTAACGAAAATCAATTCGCCTGTGGGAATAGTGTTTTCATCCGTTTCAGATCTTGTATACAATGATTTTCGAATTTTTTTCGATCTGATTTTTATCTCGAGCGGCTCCCATCGAACCAAATGAGCTAAAATTTCTATGGGATTGATTTCGAGGCAAAACTAAACTATCAAAATTTGTGTAAATTTTGATAGTTCAGTTTTACGTAGATATTTCTTGTTTTTTTTTCATGATTTTTGAAATTTGCTTAACTCCACAGGTTCTGTAGATTGATTATTGAAATTCGGTAAGTAGATAGAGTTCACATTGAAATACGTTCCTTTGAGGTTTTCAACTATTTTTCTCAACCGAGCTGCACTTCCCGGAGATTTTTCCGTTCGAATCGCATCTCGATTTGCTTCGCTACCAGTACGAGATGCACTTCCTGATTTTTTATTATGGTTTATTATTGAAGCGTGGTTCAGTACGCGATGCACATCGCGAGTTATTCTTCTTTCCATTGAAATGAATTATTTTCTAATTTATATTTCGTTTTACTATTCGAGCATGGTTTTTCACACCATGATTTAGAAGCGATGCAGTTTTCGTGAAAGATACGACATGGTGCTTGCGCATTTTTTTCTTTATGCAATATATCCCAATAGTAGCGCAAAAACTTTGTCTTCATATATATATTATCTCTTCTGGGCGAATAATGCCATAACCTTCGCGGATCTTTATCTTCAAAGGTAAAAGTGAATATTTTAATCTGAGTGAAATTTAATTGAATTTAATGTTTCCTCGAAAGCTATCGTCAACACAAATCATAAACCGTGTTCGAGTAATATCCACGATGTTGTTACAATTTAGAGAAACACATATCTTTTTTCATTAAATTGAAATATGAAAATATGTGCGGGGACTGATAATTTCAATTTTTCACATGAATCATAAGTCACTTTAGTATTCTTACTTTATTCCAATTATTCTTCATTACCAAGTAAATCAAAAACAATCAAATATTTCGATAGCTGATCATAATTTTTTGAAACCCAGTTATTTCTGAAAATGTCACTATAGTCAGTGAGATTTCTCATACAAGATATACTTATTCTACAATTCATAACGAAATGTAATTTTTCTCACATTATATTAAAGAATAATATTCCAAAAAACTTTATATATATATATATATATATATATATATATATATATATATATATATATATATATATATATATATATATATATAAGTATATATATATATATATATATATATATATATATATATATGTGTGTGTGTGTGTGTGTGTGTATGAAGATAATAATACGTTGGGAAGTTCATGTGAAAAATTGATGATTAATGCAAATAAACCTCCAACGGAGGAAGTTTTCTTGAGATTTGGCGACACGGACAATTCATCCTTCAAGGGAGAATGTTAGAAAATTCGACTTCCGTGCCACAGACGATGGAAATACTAGAGTCTGTTTAGCTATTCAACGAGCTTATCATTAGTGCCCCGTCTATAGACCGAGTGGGGAACTACTTCGAATTCACATAACCGCCTCATAATTTTTAAGAAGAGCACTAATCTCGATTCAGATGAAACAAAAAAGCCAATCGACGAAAACTCATGTCGCCTCCACTTATTTTTCGCTCGACAGGCGATTGAGAAATAGTTTATTGAAAATTTCGTCACGAAATTCGTGAGTTTCTCAGAGACCAAACCTACTAAGACATTTATAAAAAAGTCACGAATTCCGTGAAGAAACGTTAACTTTACAACTCTCAATTGCCTGTTATCGAAAACAAACGAAAAATAATTATATATGTAAATAGAAATATTTCCGCGATCGAAATAATGTTAACAAGTTGGTTCTCGAAATGAAACTTGTTCTGGATTTTTAAAAGTTAGACGTTCATCCGTAGATCCAGCAAGGTTGTGTACAGTATATATATATATATATATATATATATATATATAGATATATATATATATATATATATATATATATAAATAATATGCAATATATACATATATGGAGGGCAAATATAGTATATTGTACTTCTTCAGGATGCTAAAGAAGTACATTCGGAACAATAATTCGGAATTGAAAAACTTACATCTGCCAAAGTGCCAAAAGTGACTCAGAAACAACATTTGTAATACAATTTGCGAAAAATATCAAAATATACAAACAAGCTTGAAGGTTAGAATACAGAATATCACAGTATGATAAAATCAATGAAAGGATACAAGAACCTAGAGCAATTAGTCAATGTCAAAGGAGTTCGTCGGTATTTTAGGTGGAGAAGGTATAAGATCTAATGGAGAAGTTAATTATTAATAAGTATTACTTAAATTTTTTGTCTGTTTGTTTTTGGTAATGTCAAAATAGTAATTTCGCTTACAAAAGGACAGACATAAAAAATATGAGCAACAGTTATCTTCTCACCTCAAATCTTGTATAGGCCCACCTAAAATACTTTCCATTGACATTGCGTTCGAGTAATTTCATTGGTTTGATCATACTGTGATATTTTGTGAGCTATCTCGATATTTTTCGCAAATTGAATTGCAACTAACGATGCTTCCATGTTGGCTTTGACACTTTTCTAATTTTTGTCAGATTTAAATTTTGTCGTTTTTCAGTTGTAAATTATATTGTTTTAAATGTTATTATTATTCTCAGCATCCTGAACAAGACACGCATATAAGATTCGAAATGTAGATGTTTCCAGGAATAGTTGTTTTCTGGATAATAAGTGCTAACTCACTGCAGAGTACCCAAATACTCCTTTTGTTTATATATTTTATATATATATATATATATATATATATATATATATATATATATATATATATATATACAGTGTGACCCATTTTTAATGGAAACACCCCTATAGAATTTGAAGTTGTGAACCGATTGCAACCATGTTTCTTTTGAAATGTTGAGTACTAAAAGGTCTACCTTGGGACAAAATAAGAAATGTTTAATTCAAATTTCAGGGCATACTATGATATTTTTTTCTAGTCGAAATTAGGGATTTTTTATTAGAGATTTTTTCATTGAAAAATTTACCACGCCACTAGATTCAGCGTGTCCCCAAATAGGCATGACCAAAAAAAAAATATTTATTCATAACAAAGTTATGAGAACTCAAAATTCGAAAACTCACACTTAATAGTCACAAAAAAAAACACCCAATATCAACAGATAGACATAGAAATATTTTTTTAATGATTTCAAGGATAAAGTGCTATCAGTTAAATACTCTACAAACCCCTCCAGCACTTCTAAAGTCTTCTCCCGAATGGCGTATAATTTCAATTTTCTCTCTTACGCTCAATAATTTCCATGGCGACTAAGATTTAAATTGAAAAATCTATTAGGTCTTAGTTTTAGTTAATTTGCGTAAAAACTTGAATATAATTCCGTTATTTTCCCTGAAAATATTTACGCTATTTCATTGTTGAAATCATTAAAAAAATATTTCCGTGACTATCTGTTGATTTTGGGTGTTTTTTTTGTGATTGTTAAGTGTGAGTTTTCGAATTTTGAGTTCTCATAACATTGTTATGAATGAATATTTTTTTATGAAATTTTCGTCATACCTATTTAGGGGCACGCTGAATCTAGTGGCGTGGTGGTAATCTTTTCAATAAAAAAATCGCTAATAAAAAAACCGAATTTCGACTAGTATGCCCTGAAAATTGTAATAAACATTTCAAATTTTGTGTCAAGGTAGACTTTTAAGTACTTGATATTTAAAAAAAAAGTGGTTGAAATCGGTTTATAACTTCAAATTTTACAGGGGTGTTTCCATTAAATATGGGTCACACTGTATATATATATATATATATATATATATATATATATATATATATATATATATATATATATATATATATATATATAGTATAAAAGGATATCGACCGTACGGTATGAAATAGTAAGGAGGTTTATTGGGTGTGCGGTCTGTTATATATTAAAGAAAACTCTACTTTTCCTAGCTACTCAATATTTCGTCAAACTTTATTGAAATCATCAGGAGTCTACTGTAAAGATTGAAAATAAAACAAAAATAACACCAGAAAACAAAAACCTCAAACAACTTACAGTTTAAGAGTAAAATTCAAACACACAAGGCATCACATCGACATGTTAAACAGTACTGATCACACAATGGGAACAAATCTCCCTAACAACTGGTCTAATTTTTTCTTTCATTCTCATAGAGATAACACAAATATGTGGTGATTTTATTAATTCATTTTCAAACTAAATGAACCAAAAATGTTTACGACATGTTAACCTTGACTGTACAATCAGGGTATGAAATAATAAATTTTTTTCTTCTATTTAGCCAATTTTAAAATATTACTGTAAATGCTGCTTAACTGACCTGTATCGGACTTAAAATTAATAGTGTTCTTATCCTTCTTTATGCAACACATTTCCAGGAATAAACGGTTTCCATAATTAGACTCTGTTTTCAAAACACTGATTTTACATATATTATAATCAAAGTTATGGCCTGTTTTTATATAATGATCCACTACAGCACAAGAATTTTTACCCAATCGACAATCACTCCTGTGCTGTGTGATTGTGTGATTCTCTGTTTAAGCCACTGGGCGGTTTGTCCAATGTAACAACCCTGACATCCCAAACAAGGTATTTTATATACTACATTACTCTTGAAATCCACTGGTGTTGGGTCCTTTACATTTGAAAAGAGCATAGAACTCTTAACTAAATTATATTTAGCGATCTTAAGCGCCGGAAAATCCTTGAAGAGAGGTACAACCAAATCCGTCAAACCCCTTACGAAAGGCAATCTTTTATATTTAAAAATCGCGTTATCTGTCTCCTCGGTCGGCCCGTCATAAAAACCAGAATTATAGATTAATTTATTCAAAATATTTTTAGGGTAGCCGTTATTGTGAAATATGAGAAAAAGTTTTCTTAAATTATCTTGTTTGAACTGCTCATCGCATATATGTATGACACGTTTTTTCATAGCAATGACCGTGTTGAATTTCTGATTTTTAGGGTGGTTTGAGGAATAATTCAAAAACCTTCCTGAGTCGGTTGGTTTCTGATACCAATCCAGAATCATTTTATTATTGTCCGTTCTTATGACTTTCGTGTCCAAAAATGGAACACTTTGCTGATTTTCTTTTTCAAGGGTAAACTGAACATGATCATTAAAAGAATTAAACAAATCTAAGGTCATTTGACAACAGTCGGAAGGAATCGAACATATTATATCATCTACATATTTAAAAATGAATGGAAGATTGAAAGGTAATAACGGTATGACATTCTGTAGTAAATGGTCCAATACTATGGTGGCTAAAATGGGACTAATCGGAGAGCCCATCGGGGTTCCAAAAATTTGCCTGTGAAACTTACCATTAAAACTAAAGTATGTATTATTAAAAATAAAATTGACTAACTGTAAAAAATTATCCCTAGATAGTGTCGTATGATCTTCAATCCTGTCCCACTTTAATCTTAAAATTTCAATAACCAATTCAGATGGAATATTAGTAAACAGCGAAACAACATCAAGGGAAATCAGCACATAACCCTCAGGTAATTGTATCCCACTGACAGTATTAACGAAGGTAAAAGTATCTTTTATATTGTATTCATTTTAGCCACCATAGTATTGGACCATTTACTACAGAATGTCATACCGTTATTACCTTTCAATCTTCCATTCATTTTTAAATATGTAGATGATATAATATGTTCGATTCCTTCCGACTGTTGTCAAATGACCTTAGATTTGTTTAATTCTTTTAATGATCATGTTCAGTTTACCCTTGAAAAAGAAAATCAGCAAAGTGTTCCATTTTTGGACACGAAAGTCATAAGAACGGACAATAATAAAATAATTCTGGATTGGTATCAGAAACCAACCGACTCAGGAAGGTTTTTGAATTATTCCTCAAACCACCCTAAAAATCAGAAATTCAACACGGTCATTGCTATGAAAAAACGTGTCATACATATATGCGATGAGCAGTTCAAACAAGATAATTTAAGAAAACTTTTTCTCATATTTCACAATAACGGCTACCCTAAAAATATTTTGAATAAATTAATCTATAATTCTGGTTTTTATGACGGGCCGACCGAGGAGACAGATAACGCGATTTTTAAATATAAAAGATTGCCTTTCGTAAGGGGTTTGACGGATTTGGTTGTACCTCTCTTCAAGGATTTTCCGGCGCTTAAGATCGCTAAATATAATTTAGTTAAGAGTTCTATGCTCTTTTCAAATGTAAAGGACCCAACACCAGTGGATTTCAAGAGTAATGTAGTATATAAAATACCTTGTTTGGGATGTCAGGGTTGTTACATTGGACAAACCGCCCAGTGGCTTAAACAGAGAATCACACAATCACACAGCACAGGAGTGATTGTCGATTGGGTAAAAATTCTTGTGCTGTAGTGGATCATTATATAAAAACAGGCCATAACTTTGATTATAATATATGTAAAATCAGTGTTTTGAAAACAGAGTCTAATTATGGAAACCGTTTATTCCTGGAAATGTGTTGCATAAAGAAGGATAAGAACACTATTAATTTTAAGTCCGATACAGGTCAGTTAAGCAGCATTTACAGTAATATTTTAAAATTGGCTAAATAGAAGAAAACAATTTATTATTTCATACCCTGATTGTACAGTCAAGGTTAGCATGTCGTCGTAAACTTTTTTGGTTCATTTAGTTTGAAAATGAATTAATAAAATCACCCCATATTTGTGTTATCTCTATGAGAATGAAAGAAAAAATTAGACCAGTTGTTAGGGAGATTTGTTCCCATTGTGTGATCAGTACTGTTTAACATGTCGATGTGATGCCTTGTGTGTTTGAATTTTACTCTTAAACTGTAAGTTGTTTGAGGTTTTTGTATTCTGGTGTTATTTTTGTTTTATTTTCAATCTTTACAGTAGACTCCTGATGATGTCAATAAAG